>MU228267.1:728825-746344 GCA_018584345.1 Thuja plicata
TATATATATATATATATATATATATATATATATATCAATGTCAGGGGTACATCAAAATATTAGGATATACAAGATACATCAGAGCAAGTCATTGTACACATATATGGTCAAAAATGGGTACAAAAGTAAGATGCATCAAAATAATATCAAGAGAAACAAGACTATCTCTCAACCATGTGCTCAGTATCAGGAACATGCGGTGGTGGATGTAGCTATAGAAGGACCTCATCAGGCTATGGAATGCATGCTCCATCAGATCTGGCCATAAAATTTGAAAAGAGCATAACCTGCTACGCTACTGGAACTGCAACATTATATGTTGTGATGTAATAAGATAATCTATTGGTATGATGTCTAGCTGTACATTGAAAATGACCACTCTCAATAGTCATCACGATAATCCTCTGATCATGCTTAGCAATCACAACACCAATCCTATGTTCTCTCTTAGTGATAAAATCTAATATATGTTGATCACGCTCTGCAACTCTAATCTATGCCACGACCAAATCTATCTATAAGCCCATGAACCTCTCCCTGAGTGAACAAATAATATACTGGGGTGTGTGTGTTGTCAATGACCCTCTGCCAACTCTCCTAGATCTGCTTGATCTGCCTGCTCACCCTGTCTTGCCTAGCTATCACGCGCTCTGCCTAACCTGTCGGGCAACCTCATAAAAATAGGGGCATCTCTTCCTCCTAAGGGTACATCATGTACATCAGATGGTACATCAACCCCACTACACCCAAACTACCTCCCTCCCCTCTATGGTGTTGACCCACTACTGGTGTCGCTCTGCTAGAGCTAGCACTGAGATCTCCACCTACCAGTCCCTACACTGTTGTTGGAATGTCACCTAGGGCAGACCCTTCCTCATCTATCCCCAACACTTAGGAAGATAGATATATAAATCTAGGAAAGGGATGCCATGCCATATAATCCTGATACTCTGATGTCACCCCTGCATCTGCCACAACCTCCAAGTAATCCCATGCGACCTACTGTAATCTACACAACTCTTGTACTGCTATCGCATAAACCAATATGGGTCCCCACCCTTGTAGTATATCATATGTAAACCGGGCATATGCTAAAAAATCTGTGGGAACTTCTTGTGGCCTCCCAAACTATCTATGCA
Source organism: Thuja plicata (assembly GCA_018584345.1). Taxonomy (NCBI): domain Eukaryota; kingdom Viridiplantae; phylum Streptophyta; class Pinopsida; order Cupressales; family Cupressaceae; genus Thuja; species Thuja plicata. The sequence continues at coordinate 729,965 of MU228267.1, forward strand.
CCCTCGACACTAAAAATTTCTCTATGACTAAGGAAGTATGTCTGATCAATGGATGCGTCATAAACATCTCACGACTCTACAACCACCAGCCACCCCATGTGTCAGTTCCCCACTACGGCTTCCATGTGACCACTATCAAATCATCAAACTAGAAGCATAAGTAATCTATCTTCCCCAAATGGGGCTTAGTGATAAAACCTACATATCGATAGATAAATACATGCCCCTCCCGATGAACATCATCAACAACTAGCTAACAAATGGGAATGTGCTCCCATGCCCAAATTTGTAGTATCAAAACTCCTATTGTGAGGCTCTTGGCCTCATGATATACTATCTCATGGAGCTCATGATAAAGATGTGCCAACAGGTACAAACCCCACCCAAGATTCATTGGTCTATCTAGTAGCTCCTCTAATAACAAACCCCAACCTGACTGTAATCCCTGCTAACCCCTATCTAGCATAAGGATACAACCAATGAAGCCATCGATGACACATGCTAAGGGAAACTGATCTGCATACCTGACCATCATGGTGTCCCATGATATCCATCGATCCAAAATCTCATTATCATGATAGATGTGATGTAATGCTAGCATGTCAGGTCTCTGAGTGACCTTGTACTGCACCTGTGTACCCCAAAATGGAATGCAAAGAATGCAGTATATATCCTTTAGTGTCACTGTAATCTCATTAGTAGGCATTTGGAATGTGTCATGCTCACTGTGCAAGTGATGTAACAATATTGTCAATAATCTTTGGTTCACCCTGATCTCAGGGATCCCCATGAGCCATCCGAAACCGCACTCTGCAATGACCGCTCTTTGATCATCATCTAGTTGGCCCACCAAGCGCATCGTCGGTGGATAAGTAATCCTGATATGGATATTAGGAAACCTCTCTTACAAAAAGAAATGATGAAACATCAATATGCTTGTCAAAGTGACTGAATGAAGACATAAACCAAAGTACAACATGCTAAAGATGTCATATCAACAATGACAAAAAGAAAAATTTGACATTTTAGAGCTCAAACACAAGTATTGTTTTCAGTACGAGTATAGAACTAATGCTAATTCTTGTATGAGAATTGTCAAGGGCCTGTACAAGCAAACACCTTGATATGAGAATCTAGGGTTTACCATAAGAGAAAGTGACATGTTTTGAAGGTGCTCATACGAGCTCTAGGTAAGGGGCATATGAGTATACTAATGATCACATACAAGCAAGTACATGGATGTAGTTACTTGTACGAGCCCTCCTTAGGACTCGTACAAGAATCTGAGGGTTCAAAAATAAAAACATGCCAGAAATAAAACAAAATCAACAAAATTTTACAAAACAAGAATTGAAAGAGAGGTTTCTCGGGCACTTATCGCTGCTTGGTAGTTCCAGGGCCTGTATTTGTGCAGTCTCTGGCGCTTGAATCGATGTGTATCTGTGGGGACCACCATTTTTATCAGAGAAATGTTTTAAAGTTTAAAAAGGTGAAAATGAATTGAAATGACCCTTTTGGCCCTTATATAGGTTTTTGACCTAATTTTCAACTTGCTTTGAATGACGTGAAAATTGCATCCCTGGCTAATTCGGCTGTCCTGATTCCATTTTTAGGATCGAAATTAAAATCTGAGATCATTTTACTTGCCAATTTTGACAGTTAACTTTTTCAGTCAAACATAGTTGACCACTTGTGCAATCAGCCTTTTTGAACTTTGAACCAATGGAAATCTCTCATTCTTTTCTTCCAAGAAATCCATGTGTCAGAATTATGGTCAAACTTAGTCAAACCTACAAATATTTTGGTCAAAATTGGTCAAAAAGACCTCAAACAAGTGTAGAATGGGTCCTAATCATCTGTAAACCCTTCTAAATTAGATCGGTTTCTTTCAGTATCATTTTTATCAATCGATTTGGTTCTGATCACTGGGGTGCCTATCAATATTTTAATTTTGCTCCCGAGGGACATGATAATGACATCAATAGTTCAGTGATCACATCATCAAGCAATAACCCATCGCTAGGGGCATCTCAGCTTCATCACATCACATCAAGTTGAGATTATCTATAATCAAAGGCAACCCAATCAATTGTCTTATACAATTATGAATATACTCGAAACCAGAAAAGATCAATATTATACGAGTCATTCATTCTTGAAACCAAACATATTGATCAAATTGGCTTCATCACTTCAAATCAAATCAATTTTTGCTAGTCAACCTCTTAACGGTAATCACTTTTATCGCTTCAAATCAAATTGGTTATTCATTCAAACCAATCAGAAGGTTTAAGAGTTTCCAACAGATGTTCAGTTTCATCACTTCAAATCAAACTTAGCATTCTTTTTTATATCTTTTGATCGATCTTCGTCCAATCAAGCTCGAAGTCGGTCTTCTTCAAAATAATGGTTTCATCACTTCAAATCAAACTATTCTTCGTCTCATCGCTAACTAGTCTTTGAATCAATGCGCTAATCGCACATCAATTCAAAGAGGGGCAAATGTAATAACCTAAAACTGGTCATCTAAACCCTAAACCCCAATCTCAATTTCCTATCAAGAAAACCCTAATCTTGATTACTCTAAGTCCTAACCTTAAAGGCTATTCAACATTTTCAATTTGATCTGACCTAAACCCTAGGTCCCAATCTATCATCGCACTTGATTAATTAATTAATTCCTAAAGTCATAAAATATTGGCAAATACACCTTAGTTTATTTATTTAAATGATATTATAATATATTGATTAAATAAATTGCTAAATTGTCAAATAAATGCAAAAAGAAATTAAATTAATAAAGTTGAGTTAAAATGCATTTAAACCATTTAAATATTTAAAAGTGCATTTTAAGTCATCATTTCATTTTACTAAACATCAAAATAGAAACAAATCTGTCATGTTTAGTTAACTAGCTCCTTTCTGTTTCTCATTTTGGAAACAATTTAGTTAACTGAAAACTGATTCTGGAAGTTTTCGAAATGACTGATCAGTCAGTTTAGTCAACTGACTCTCTTAACCAATCATCTTCTGTGCACATGGATTATGATTCTTCAAGTTCAATCTCGTTCGTTCTTCAACTTTCAATCTTGATCATCGATTCGAGAGAGGTTTTCTATAAAAGTGACCTTCATTTCCTCACAAAGGATCCAAATTTTTGAAGTATTGTTATTCTGCAGGTTTTCTTACTTTAAGCATATGAGTATTTGAGCATTTAGCAATTAGCACTTAGCTTTTTCATGTTTATTTGATTTCCAATCTAGAATCACATTTCAATTTGGGTTCTAAAATCTATCTTAGCTAATCTTTGATCTATTACTCTTAGCATTTTCATATCATATAGCTTAGATCATTTAAATCCTTCATTTAGAATATGTCTATAGTCACTGAGTTTGCGATGACTTGAGAGATAACTTACACTATTTCCTACTAGAAGGAAGTAAGTCAACTTTGGCTAATTCATTGTTCTTTTCTTAGTTTCATGCTTTCATAGATTAGCCACACAATGAATTATTGAAGTGTGTGTCATTGGTAACAAGAGCACAATTTCACATGCACAGTATCTTATGCACATAATCCCCAATAAAATTTGAAATAGCTCCAAGAACCCAACAACCTAAATCTAAAACCAAAGGTGATCGGGCTTTGATACCCCCCGTGAGGAAGCTAAGGTAGTTGAACAACTTCCTACACTAACCTTGAGAGGAAGGTTGTGTAAATTTTTTAGATCTTTCCAACATTTATAAAAACTTAATAGAAATAAGAATAAATAGTATGCTTACCACGACACATTGGTATACAGAGGAAAACACTTTCAGGAGAAAAATTGCATGCTCCAAAGGTCACCCAACATATTATTCAGAAATCAACAATAGATTACATTATACTTGGAAAATAATCTTCTCATATGTATATCACCAATAGAGATCTAGATACAACTCATCATCTATTAGACTATTAGAATACATTAGAATATATAGATTTAATCAAATTCCCTCATAAGATAGGGTTGTCATCTAGGGAAAGCTTCGAAGGATTCAAAATATCCACCATTAGATTTATGACCTTATGATAAATAGTCAAGCTTTACAATGCTAAATTATACATAAAATGCATCTTTGGGAGTTTTCTACTCCTGAAACCCTACTAGAGTGTGTGGCCCTTAGAACCACCCACAAAAGGATACCCTCTAGAAATTTCCTATGCTCATCTATTAATAATAACCTTTAAATATTGCAAGGTTGAGACACCATTTTCGTAACAATAATAGTGATTAGATTTGCAATTCATCCTAAAAAATGGCTAAGGATAGAGTGATTTATAGGGTTGCAAGAATAACAATCAATAATTAATGTAAAAATGATACATGTATCACTAAGATTGAGTTGGATGGGTGGCTGATAGATGAAGGGTGGAAAATTTAAAGGATTGTTTAAAGTAAAGTTATCTTTTTGAGAAAAAATTATTAAATGGACTAAAGAGAATAAAAGAAATATGTAATTGATTGATTGATTTTAGGTTTTTATGTGTGAAGGATTTAGTTAGTTTAAATTAATTAATTCATGTGAAAGGGGATTAGGATTATGAAAGTGGATTAGAACTTAGGGGAGAATAGGAATAATTAGAGGAAAATTAGGTTAAATTCAAGTGATTATAGACTTATTTAAAATGATCAAGGTTTAGTGATAAAATTAGGTGTCTATTAAAACATCCTAAATTTGAATAATATTATAGCCTAAAATGATTTGGTATTAATGAATTAGATATAAATACATAATCTTTTATAACCATTTTATAATAAGGTGGTTTGTTTTTAAAGAAAGGTTTTGATATTTAATATGGGTGATGAACAAAATTGGAAATTCTTTTCAGAGACAAGTGTCAAGTGCATTACTATCACCTATTCAAAGAATCAAATATGAGTGAGGTTGTTAATTGTCATGATGTGAAATAATTTAAGAAAAATAATATTAAATATATATTACAATATTATTTATGAAAGTTAATTTCTTTATTATTATTTAAAAAATATTGCTAGATAGTTAATGTTATATAAAAAAATTATTTTTTTATTTAAGATAATTGTAGATCAAGTTTCTAAGTTACATGTATATACTAATATGTATAACATAAATTATGTCGAATGATTCTAAAGGTAATAAGTCAAATAATTTATGATGAGTTATTCATAAGTAGATTGTTTAGAATGTTGTTAATTGAAAATGTAGTCCGTAAACCTGCAATTCACAAACCTCCATGAAACATTAGTTTAACATAATTTTTAATTGCATTTGAAAGATGTAACTAGTTTAATCAATTTTAAAAATGAAATTAAATTAAGAGCATCTCATGGATCTCTAGCTAGAAGGACTAAACAAATTCTCTTAGCTGCAGAGCATGCTAAAGCGACAACCCCTAGAACGAGAATTATGCTAAGAATGATGAAAATGATGGATCTAATATGAAAATGTATGAAAATTAAAATGAATTGACCTATCCTATTGCTCAAAATCTATTTATACATGGATGAATTTGTCATTATGATGATACTACCCAAGAATTCTTTAATGCTACATGCTCAATGCTATTTTCAATTCAACAAAATATACTTGCTATGAAGTAAATTCTTACTCTAAATGTGAATTGGTAAGTTTACACTAAGAAATGCCTTCTATTTATAGGAATTCTAAAGGGTAGGGGGTGAGTTTGATTAACCATGGTCAAAGTAGTGTTGAGGTTAAGGTTGAGTGATGGGTTTCAAATAGGGGGACAAGATGAAAAAATGATTGTTGAGAGTAACAAGGCAAAATGAGAAGCTAAGATAGAAAATCTTGAAGTGATCCATGTGCTCTCAATCCTTTCTTCTTATTGGCTAATTGATTCTTTGTCCCCTTTGTTGAAATTAGGAATTAATTCAAATAATTAATTAAATTATCCATGTAGGGGAATTAGATGGGTTGGATTTGATTTAAATTTAATTGAGCTATATAACTAATTGATTAAATCAATTACATAGTTTAATTAACCTATTTTTTTCTTGTATTTAATTAATTAATGATTTTGTTAATTAATCCATGATATTGACTTGATTTGACCACTTTGAATTTGGTTGACCAATTTAGGGTGTCTTCAAATTCCCCTCTTTGAATCAATGTGCGAAGCGCACTGGTTCAAATAATACCCGATGTTTGATGTCTGATACTGATTCGATGTTCGATCTGATGTGATACTAATGATAATGTTTCTATGTGAGTCCTGATATGATGATGTCAATATGATGTCGATATGATGTTGATATGATGTTGGTGTGATGATGATGTCATTTATATGATAATGTGATACCTTTGTTGTGAAAATTGACCCATTTTGATGCCCTGATGTAAAAAAAAAAAGAATTTTGACGTCCGATGTCCTTGATTTTAAAAGTGTCCCCATTGGAAAAAATATACACTCTAGTGCCTGTATCCCCCCTTGGGAATAAAATTGAGATGATTTTGTAAGCATTGGAGCTGAGGAAAATGATTTACTTTGACTAAAAACATTTGATTAATGTCAACCTTGTCGATTTAGATCCTAAAAAAGATGAGTTTTGAAGATGAGAAAATGCCTCGAACCTTGATCTGCTTTTGATACCGTCTGGATGCCCTAGAGATAATATGGTCAAGATGATGATGTGTATGATATGCCCCCTCAAGAGATCGATCGAATAAAGTGTGATGAGATGGATCTCTCAATAGATTAGAAGAGAAACATTTGATGATTGATATTGCACTAGATGGTATGATTTGTGATGGTGGATGTTGGATTGGTTGATGATAATTGATAGATTGTTGGATAGATAGGATGATGGGTTGATTGATCTATAATTTTGAGGAAGGTTTTGAAAACAAGTGATAGAAAAAGGTTCTAATTAGGATTTGATCAAAATGAAGTGTGTCTAAGATGATAGATTCATAATACGAAAAGATATATTTCTATAATATAGACTCAAAATTGACCTTGATTCCTTGGGTTCTGGGTGAAGGACTTGTAATCCTTGATAGTGAAATTTCCAAAATCAAAGATCAATGTTGTTTTGACAACACTTGAAATTGATGTGATATGAATGGAACAAAGATGAAGGATTTAGTTATTTGAAAAATATGGTATATGAGTGACTGTTAGGTCAGAGAACCATATAGTTGATCTATCTCTAGGTGCAGGTATAGGTACAGGTGATGCTATGTCGATGGTTCATCCTACATAATTAGGAGGAAATCATGCTTATATCATTTTGATGATATCATATTTGTGATGGACATATGTAACTTCTTTGATGATGTACTTTTTATGTATCGTGATGTGGACATTGGATAGACATTGTCATTGCAGACATTTGATATCCATTATGATTGTGGATATTTGATATACCTTACCTCTTCCTTTTAATTGTGAAGATGTGACTTGGATGATTGATTCTTAATTTCCTTGAGACATCCCAGATGTTACTCCAAATGAGCATTGAAGGTTGTCATTAGTATTCAAGCACTCAAATGTACAGTTGATAAAAGAGTCACAAATAGGACAGTTGGTATAATCATTGAAGTACATAGTTAATCAAGAGGACTGATAACTCACAAAGTTAACCGAGTGCAGTGATTACCGAACATACATACTTTACCGAGTAGTAGACTACACCAAGATATAAAGTACATCGAGACACATCGTATAACTGAATAACAGTATAACCGAGATACATAGACAACACCGAGCACCGAGAGACAACATTAACCAAGTGGACCAGAGGCCACATAAAAGTTTGTTATGGAAAATCATTCTAGGTAACATATTTTTGCCAATCTGGATAATAGTTTACAAAGATCGAGGAGTACATTAATTACGGTTTCACAACATTAATTGTTTATATCTCCTATGTTTAGATGATCAAGGTAAATTATGTACACCGTTGATCTTAGGTTAGGGATGTTATTGTAAAGCCCTAAATAGGTCATGAAGTTATATATATATATATAATGTATAGATGTCATTTTGTAATGTATTTTGATCAAGAAATGATCAAGTAGCTACCATACTACAGACATCAGAGATCAGACAAGGGTTTTAAGGACATAGACTACATTGCAGTAATCAATTTTCAGAACAGAGGCAAGGCTACCGAGTAGAATAGAGCAGAAAGTATTATCATTCACATTGTGGTGATATCTTTTATATGCACTTAATGGATCTGTATCAACAATAATGATATTGTATATGTTTAGATCACAATTTTGTTACTTTCTAACAATTATAATAGACCCCAAAATCTCTTAATAGAGTAGACTTAACCCTTTTTTTATAAATCTCTTAACCGAGTGCACACATACTTTGTGTTGCTGAATCCTCTCACGAGGTAGATCTAATCGATATCATTGTTACTCCTAATAGGGAAAGATCATTAGAAGTGATCAATCTTTGTAAGATTTAATAGGCTACTTTATTTACTGTAGTAGTGAAGTTTTGTGGGTCTCATCCCCACCACAACTTTTACCTTTTAACATGGGTTTTCTGCGATACCAAAATACTAGTTTCATGATTAATTAATTTCATGTATGTGTATTGTTTACTTTACATGCATTTACATTTCAGAATTGACATTACATGTTTGTTATATGCAATCTACTCAGTCGGTTATTACAGAACATTTGGTTACAAAGATTAGATTGAAATTTTTAAGGGTACTGATTCACCCCTCCCCTCTCAGTACACACACCTCTCCATTATCCCAACAATTGGTTTCAAAGATAGTTCTCTTATTTAGAAGGTTTAATCATTGAAGAGAAAAGATCTTACAATGGAAAGGTATACACTTGATAAAAAAATTGAAAATCAGAAGTTATAGTTGCAGATCTATGTAGAACAATACAAGGAAGCCAAAGAAAAACTCAGGGAGATATTGATTAAGAGAAAGGACATGACACCTCACTTTTATGAGAGTGATTATCAATAAGAAGAGATTCATGACCCATTTGACACATCTGGATCTGAATCTGGTAGCATATCTAATGCATCTAAATGAATCATACCAAAGCTATCTGAGAGTAATCAACAACTTACTGAACAAATGAATGCACTATAGATCGGTCAAGATACACAAATGGTTAGAATGGTTGAAGTCTTGAACGATGCAAAGAACTCTGAACAAGATAGAAACATGTTTGTTGATGACAAAAGATAGATGACTAAAAAGTTACAACAAAAGGAATCTGAGATATTGAGACTTACTGAACATTACTTTGAAATCACCAATCAAGTAGTTGCTATGAATCGTGAGGCAAACCGAGTAAATACTGAACTTGCAAGAAGAATAGAAGATATTGGTGTATTGAAAGAATAAAATGAAAAATTGAGAAATAAAGTGAAGTTTTTACAACAACATAATGAAGTGATTAAGAGATCTGAAGAAAGCACTAAGAGAATGGATGGATTTCTGAACTATCAAAGAAGACTAAACGACAATACCGGATTAGGGTATACCGAGCAAGGAGAATCATCAAATAAAGATAAATACAGGAATATATACTCAAGTCTGAATCCTAAGAATCCCTCTTGTCATCACTGTGGAAAACTAGGCCACACATCAAATGTTTGCAGGAGCAAAGCAAAAGGTATTCTTAAAAACCCTCCTAAATTTACTGGTATTTGCTATAGCTGTAACAAGCATGGGCATTAAGCACATGAGTGTAGATCCAAGTTGAAAAAACCACAAAAGAAACCATACATGGATAAATACTACCAGAATTGCAACACGCATGGTCATACATCACAAGCATGTAGGAAAAACAAAAAGCAAATTTGGAAGCCTAAGGGACAAGAAAAGGTAAATCAACCGAGAAGGCAAGGCAATGCTTCTGCATGGGATTATAACACTTGGAGTAGTTGTACAACATGTGGTAAATATGGGAATATAGCAAAAAACTATATGAGATAATGGCAAACCAAGTCTAGGAATTGGTCAAACTCTGGAATGACATGTTCTCACTGTCACAAAGTCGGTCACTTAAGCAGAGATTATGCAGACCGAATAAATACTTATGGAAATGGCAATACAATTGAAGAAGTCATGAGGATCAAAAATCAAATGTGGAGGAAAGCATCAAATAATAATGTAGGACCAAGTACACCAGTCGGTGACACCTCATCCAATGGATTAGGTGGCTCCACCATCTCCACCTGAGCAATACAAACAGATAAGGAAATATGTTTTGCAAAGATATATCTTAAAATTAGTTCCTATATTCATTTCACAAATGCCAAATTAGCATGAATTAAGATGCACTATGGTATTATATTTTGATTAATTTGATCTAGTTGAGTTGGTTAATATGTACCGAGTTAGTTATGCCAGTCGGTGAATATGTGTGAGATAACCTAGTTGCTAAGGAAACCAAGCATTTGGTACACTCACTAACCTGAAGTATTGTCAGTGTTAACTGAGAAAAATGTTTGTTCATCGAGTGGTTGGTGACAAGAATTTATTGTGCCACCCTAAGCTATTTACTATAAATTGATCGATGTGAACTCATTTGTTCACACCGCGATTATAGACTAGAGCAGAGAAAAAGAGAACAAATCCGAAGCAAAGTATTTCGAGCATTTTATAGAGATTCAGAGCACATTTCAAGAAGCATAGAGGTTATTCATTAAGAATTCTACATTTACTGAGTCATTTGAACACCGTTCATGAAAACCCTAAAACAGAAATCATGGCATCCTCATCTCGAACCATGAAGGAAAAGATGGAGAAGGAGAAAAAAGTTGTTCTTGTTAAGAACTCCACTTGCCAAACTATAACATACATCCGCAGGTTGTAGTCCAACCTAATGATAAAGGCACATTTTCATCAATTCTGCCTAGGGTTTTGTCAGTCCAAGATATGCATGCTTACGTTCACTGTAAGATAGGTGAAATAGGGGATTTTGAGCTGATTTATACATATCAATCGCTATGTACAGATGGGAAACTTAAAGATGATCATAAGCATTTGGAGGTTAAAGGGTTAACCAATGCCCTAAATTTCCTAAAGGTCTTTCACACCAAGTGGATCCACATTATTTTGAGTAGAGTACATGATGGAAAGCTCTGGCTGGATGAACCAAAGAAGATAACAAAATATGTTCTTTATGCAGTAATCGGGTATCCAATATCTAATAAATCAAAATCCCTAAGGCACCTGCCAAGAACCAAGATAGAAAAGCTAACAGGAGCTGAGTGTGATGAAAGAGGTCTAAAGATAAGTTCAATCGGTGATCCTGAACTTAGGTTCGATGCATATGTCATTGGCTATAAGATATTCCAGTCCATCAGACCGAACAATGTTGAATGCAGAGCTATTAAAATTACTTACAAGATTGTTAAGAAAGGATTACAACTTGATCTCACTGATCTGTTGCAGAGGAAACTTGAAGAAAACATGTAAACCATCAGATCAACACGGTCGAACACATGTAAGTTTGGTTCATTAATACTATGCACATTCTTCTACCCGCAATACTTTTTCCCTCTGTCAGTAAAGTCAAATGGAAAACCAACTGACCGATTACACTGCAAATCAGTGATTTGATTACAAGCTTAGGCACAAACTTTGAACCAATCATGAATGATTATTTTGTTAAGTTTAAAGCTAGGATGGAAAAGAGAACTCGAATTCTATTACATTTGGTAGAAAAATACAAAGATGAAATATGTTTTGTAGTAGACACAGATATAACTCTCATCAAAGAAGCACAACCAAGGAAAACATGGCTACCTCTATTGGATTCTGAGTTAGACATTGCCATTGCTTCAAAAGTTATAGCGAAATTGTTGAATGAACCAGTTGACAAATCTGCCATGAGATTTGGCACATATGATGAAGCCCAGACCTGAATATCTATTGGTCTACAAGTTGAAAAGATGGGCAGGAAAAAGACTAAGATAGTCAAGACTTTGAAGAGAAAATTTTCTATCATAGATGAATAATTAGACAAATCAGTAGATGATACCGAGGAGTAGACCTTAGTTGGTCAAGATGATGAAACTGAACATGATTTTGATGCCACCGAGTCTGATGAAGCACAAGTTGAGGCACCTAAGGCCAAAAGGGGCAAAAGCATAAAGATTGAGTCTCCACCATAGACCAGATCAAAATCGATGACTACAAATTCACCACCTTTGAAGAAATTCATTGCCTCACCAAAGTTCACATACCAAACAAGGAAACATAAGGGCACTATCGAGAATCCAGCACCGAGACAAAGGAAGAAATATGTGAGGAACAAGGATGACAAGGATGATTCTGATGACAATCCTGACCAATTTAAGGTTGTAAAAAACAAGACACCACAGACCATTGATGATATTACAGAGGCAATCATAACAACCTGACAGTTAGGACATCCTAAGATACATGCATATTTTGATCTCAGTACCGAGCACAAATATAAACTTGAAGAAGCAATCATAGGTATGATGATCAACTTCAAACAAGTTCCTATTGAATTTTCTACTTACATTCCCTCTAAATTATATGATAAGATATTAGCACATTGGTCATATGCACTTACCACTGAGAAATAGATGAGAGAAGCATCTCTCACTCTTATTAAAGCTGATTGTATAGTTGAGAAAATAAATGATATCATGCACCGGTATGAAAATAAATTTCCTAAAAAGGCAAGGACATTGAATATATTACAAGGAAATTTCAAGGAAGTAGATATATAGAGCACCCAAATATGGAACAAACTGCTGAATCCACCTGAGGAAATCAAGGACACCGAGGAAGCAACAAACATTGCATCTCTAGTCGATACCGAGGGACATCGATCAAGTGAAGAAATGATAATAATTGATGTTGATGATGCAGTTGTTGACAATGTACTAGATGTTATTTGTAAACTATTGACAAATCTAGGACATCCCGATATCACAATAAAAGACATAACTGAAGGTGATCTAGATGATAAGGCTAAAGAAGATGAGTCAATCAGAGATACCGAGATAATAGATGAGCAAGACACTAGAGAGGTCGCCCGAGAAAATGTACCAGGCCAATTACCTATTTTAATACAAGGTTTGAAATAGAGAGTGAAGCACAACATAAGACACCCGAGAAGGTTACAAACACAAATGAAGATAAGGGTGATACGCAAGGTACACAGACCAAGCATAGTGGTGGAACAACACAAGGTGATTCACCAAAAGATACCACTGATGCAACAGAGAAAGGTGAATGTAACACATAAACAAATGTTTATTGTACTTCATTGGAATTGACCAAGCAAAGATAGTTGCTATGAGACAATTCACTGAATTGTATATTTTCTATATACACTTGTTTGGATTGTAAATCCTTGAGGGTAGATTGAACCTTCTTTAGGAAGTGTGCCTAGGTAGTGAGCCCACTGTTACTCTTCACTCTTAACAGGGTATGTCCTTTAACATTGATTGTGTATTGTAATGTTGTAATAAGCTCCTAACAGGGCTAAATCTTTTAACAGGAATACTATACTCTCAGTACATCATTTGTGGGTGCTAATTCCCAATGGGGTTTTACCTTTAATAGGGTTTCCTTGAAAACAAAGGATTGTGTTATCATTTACTTTGTTATCATTTGATGTGAAGTTTTGGTTTATAAAGTTTAATGTTTAATGATCTGTCTCACAACTGATTCACCCTCATCTCAGTTGTGTTAGTGGACTGTTATTCCTAACAATTGGTATCAGAGCTACTGGTCCTTAGAGAGAAATCTTAACAGCTTGAGGTTATCCTGAAGATGACTTACTATAAGAAGGATAGTCCGAAGCTTGATCTTGAAAACTTTGACAGTTCGAAGAAAAGATGAAAGCTGAGGATGAATTAGATAAAGATACTAAAGATGAAAAGAAGATATTTTTCATGTAACATGGTTGCAAGGGAAGCATTGATCATCACACTTTTTGAAGGTGAATTCATAGAGATAAAAGACTTAGATTATGCACATGAAATTTGGACAAGAATGGAAGCACTATATGAAGGAGACGAGTTTACAAAACATGAGAAGTTACAAAATTGGAAGGCAAAGATGGAAAATTTGAAAAAGAGAGACGATGAGAACATTAGAGCATATTCACAAAGAATTATTAAAGTTTTTATTGACATCAGGAACTCTCGAGGTACTTACAGTGAGGAAGAACTGATTGCAAAAATTATCAGATCCTTGACACCTGTATACAAAACTAAAGTACAAGCTATAAAAGAGATTATACCTTTGACACCTAACTTCAATAGAGAGATGTTGATTAGGAATCTTACTACCTTTGAGGCCGTAGAACTGGAATATTCTCTACCTAAAGTTGAGTCAACATTCAAGGCGACTGTGCATAGAAACAAAAAGACCTTATTAGGAATTGCAAGCACTAGCAATAGTTGTTGGAAATGAGTTGAGTAACTGAGAGGGGAGGGTGAATTAGTTACCACAAAAACAAATCCAAGTCCCTTAGATGTCTTAAACAAATTTATCATTGTTGCTCAGTTAACACAGATATTCTACCATCACTCGGTTAACATAGCAAATCTTAAGATATTAGCTGTGATTATCCCTTAGTAATTAATTGCAGAAACGTAAACCATAAAGAAAATAAAATGTACACAGATAACACCAAGATTTAACGTGGAAACCCAATGTAAGATAAGAAATCATGGAGGTTATCTCACCAAAATGTAAAGGGGATTGCAATAGATATATGTTTATTAAAAATGTATAATGTGTTAAGAAAGAATGGTTTGATAGATTATTAAAATGTAAGACTTGAAAATGGGGGATGCAAATTGTTCTTTGAATTACCTAGATTGTATTAACCTTAATGTAATTGAGTTGATTAAGTGTTGCAATTGTGATTAAGGAGAATATAAGATGTTCCTTTTTATCCTCAAATGCACAAATGGGAGATCCAAGTTGATCAACCCAAGAGAAGGGTTAATACACAAATGAATCAACTATTTGGAAAGGAGAATGTTAAAGGAAATACCCTAAATTTTGTTAATTATATGTATAGAAATGATGTATAATAGTAATTGAAGAGATGGGAGAAATGCACTAACCTTGAAATATTGCAGATCAAAGAATGCTATTTTCTGAGGTCTGTAGACAGTTTCTAGAAAATTTGATAGTTGATACGGAACTGGAACGCAGAGACGAACAAAACCCAGAAATAATTTTCCATTCTAATGTTGTCTTATGAAAAAGGTCGACCTTGACCCACAAATGTCAACCCTGACCCAATAATGTCGACCCTGACCTGCACAGATCTGAAAGTGACTTTGTTTGCTGATCCTGAAAGTTTGCCGAAAAGGGTATCCAGATTTGGGTTCAAATCCATTGTTCTGTACCTGTACCTACAAGAAAAAAGAGATTTTTTTGTTGTGGGTGAGGGGTTTGCCTTGGTCAAACCCCAGTTTTGGAATTAACCTCAAATATATGTAATTGAAATTGCAGAAATAGACAAAGTAAATGCATAAATTCACCTTGCTTGAAAAAGTCCTTGTGGTGGATTTTAATCCTTGAATCCACAAGTATGCTTCAAAATGTGGAATGTAGAAAAGGTAGGATGTCTTCAATCTCTTTCTTGTAGATCTCCAACACCGAGTCTTGAATGAGTTTTTGAATTTGGAATAAGCTTGGAAGAAGGTGGATGGAGAGATCACCAAAAGGGCACCTTGTAGCTTCAAACCTTCAATGGCCTCCAATGGATCTCCTTCATGGAAATGGAAGCTTGAATGAATGGATGAATGCTTTCTTGATCTCAATTAGGAATGCTTGATGATAATCCTCAATCTTGCTTAGCTTCACTTGATGATCGTCCTTAATGCTTAAAGAAAATGAGAGAGAAAACTTCCCTTTTATATGAAATTAGGGCACAATATTCCAAGGAGGCCTACATAGGAGAATTAAATCCCATTAAAGCCTTTACCCCTAGGAGAGGACCTATATTAAATATAATTTCAGAATCAATGCTTCAGAATCTGAAATAGCCGACCCGGAAGCGGGAAATACTTTTTGCAAAGGCCAACCTCCAGAAACTGGAAGACCCCAGGATCTAGACCCTGGGTCAAGGTTGAGGTTGACCCTGACCTAGGTTAGGGTCGAGGTCGACATAGACCTAAAATGTTGACCTTGACCCTGAAGCCCAGAATCATCAGTCTGCCATTCAGAATGCAGAAATCAGGCCAAACAGGAGTGGAAAGAGGAACAGATCAGGGAGGAAGCCATGTCAAATTCAGGAACCCATTCAAGGTGCTTTCCATGACCCCAAACCACTTACTCAGAAGGCTAAACACATCTACAATGGAAGTGCTTCCATTTTTTGACTATACATTTAGCCC
>MU228267.1:759268-796978 GCA_018584345.1 Thuja plicata
CAAGGACTGAAGACTTTGAGCTTCAGTATTGGATAAATAGATTAGATTACTGATTCGAGGTGAGGACAGGAGACTTTGAGCTCATTGTGTCACCTCATCTTTAGATAAATCAACCGCTGCCTCATTTGATTGTTCTTACGTCAATCATCGAGTCACCGGCATTACTGTTGCAAGGTGAACTGTATGTGCTATAGTTCAGTTCTACTTGAAGCCACCTGCGGTAAGAAGGGAGCCTCCCCTATTGCTGAGAGGAGAGAGAAATATCACATACTGCTGCCTAAAGTACACATTTTGCAAGTTGTAGTTTAGTGACTTACAAAATATTTAGCCAACAAACTTAGTTCAAGGTGTGAATTGCAGTGTTGATGGCTTCCTTCCAGTATTTGGTAGGAACATTATTTTCAATCATCAAGGTTCTTGCACAATCCATGATAGATCTATTCCTTCTTTCTGCTATACCATTCTGCTGTGGTGTACCTGGAGTAGATACTTGTCTCTTGATTCCTCTTTCATTGTAGAATTCAATGAACTCATTAGAAATTAATTCTCCTCCTCTGTCAGATCTTAGGCATTTAAGTTTCTTTCATGTTTCTTTTTCAACTCTGGCAAGGTACCATTTGAACTTCTGAAAAGCTTTTGATTTTTCTTTGAAAAACATAACAGTCATCATTTTGGAATTTTTGAATGGTCATCAACAAATAGAATGAAATACTTCTCACCTATGTAACTTGTTGTTCCAATTGGTCCACATAAATTAGTATGCACTAATTCCAGGACTTCTTTTGTATTGTAATTCTTTCTCTTGAAACTAGTTTTTCCCACCTTCCCAATTTGATATTGTTTGCATATTGCTAATTCAAGTTTCTTCAAAATAGGAATACCTCTTACTCTTTTGTTCTTGCTTATGTTGATTAGGTTATCAAAATTCACATGACACAACCTTTTATGCCATAACCATCTTTCTTCTACTTGTGCAATAAAACATGAACTTCATTGAGATCAAGATAAAATAGATTACCTTTTGTTTGCCTGCTAGTTCCAACTAGGCTTCCCTTACCATCTAGGAGCTTGACCTTACCATTCATGAATTCCACCTTGAAACCAATGTTATTCAATTGTACCACACTTAGTAGATTACACCTTAGTCCTTTAACCCAATAAGCATTATCACATTTGACTCCTTCAGTTAGAGCAATACAACCTTTACCTTTCACATAGCAAGGTTCATCATTCCCAAAACTGACACTCCCACCATCATAGTGCTCAAGATGTTCAAATTTGGTTTTATCACCAGTCATGTGGTGAGAACAACCACTATCAATTATCCAAGTGTCATTCTTGCTAATATGAGAGTAAAGTGCAATCTTTTAATTTTCTTCATTATCTGACTCATCCTTAATAGAAATGTAAACCATTTCATCTTCATCTTCATCACTATCAGAATCTTTAGCAATATAACAAGATTTCGTACCTTTTTCCTTGTAGATTTTTTAGCTTTTGAAATCTTTCTTCCTTTGTACTTGTTGAACTTTCTCTCAACTTTGTCTTCCTTGTTTGGACACTTAGCAACAATGTGACCAACCTCATCACATGAAAATCAAATCAATGGTATTCTTCCTTTGTACTGTCCTTTTCCTTTTGCAACTATCTTTGCAAGTAATTCTTCAATGATTTCTAGATCTTCATCTTCATAATCATCATCACTGTCACTATCAATCTATTTTCCTTTCATCTTTCCAAGGTTTAATTTAGCTTTGAATGCAGACTCAAGATTTCTAGGATTAGGAGAATAATTGTCAAAGTTGTAAGTCTTGCAACCACCATCTAGAGTTACATCATTATTTCATCTCATCTCTTGAATAGCTAAAACTCTAATTATATAGATAGGAACTAAAGTTCTCAATACCTCGTTGACCACTGTTTTGTGTTCAATTGTTCCACGGGCAGCTCTGATTGCACTGACACTTTTCTTAATTCTTTCACTATACTTTGTAATGTCTTCTCCTTTTTTCATTTTCATCAGATCAAACTGACCTCTGAGACTTTCTTCTTTGGCTCTCTTTACATTGTCATCTCCTCCATGTATATCATGTATTTTCTTCCACATATCATAGGCAGTAGGGAAGCCCTTGAATTCATCAAATTTGGAATAGCTGAGTGAAGAAGCAATATCAATCATCATTATGTTACGATGCTTCATGTATACCATTTGTTCCACAGACATAGGTCTCGACAGTTCTACATACTCGTGATCTAGGAATTGCAAACTAGTGTCGCTAATAGTAGATAGATGTAGCCTCATCAAATCTTGCCACGCAGTGAAGTTGTCCTTGTTAAGTTTAGGGATCTCCCTTCTATAAGACATCTCTGATCTTTATCTTAGGCCTTTAAACCTTCCTTGTAAGGAGTTGGCACTTTGATATCAATTGTTGGAAATGAGTCGAGTAACTGAGAGGGGAGGGGTGAATCAGTTACCATAAAAACAAATCCAAGTCCCTTAGATGTCTTAAACAAATTTATCACTGTTTCTCAGTTAACACATATATTCTACTGTCACTCGGTTGACATAGAAAATCTTAAGATATTAACTGTGATTATCCCTTAATAATTAATTGCGAAAACATAAACCATAAAGAAAATAAAATGTACATAGATAATACCAAGATTTAACGTAGAAACCCAATATGGAAAAAACCACCAATTGCAATTAGTCAGTGTTTTTCACTCTTTTGAAGTGAGCCATGTTAGGATCCAACCCTGTTAAAGGGTACAATAACACACTGTTATGTGTGACCCTGTTACAAGATTTAATCACCCTATAAGGAGTGGCCTTGTTAGAGGTCTTCAAACACTTCAATATAGAAATATCACCTTGTGAGAGGATTTAAAAAAGACTGTTAAGTCTACTCTGTAAAGATATTTTGATCACTGTTGTAACCACCTAGATTTGGTTTGCTCTGACCATACACCCTATTTGCCCTAAGTGTGAGCATACCCCTAGTTATTCCCAAACAACTCTTCAATCAGCTGGCATAATTCATTCGAATTGGATTTAATTCCTAAAGTGATCTAATCACTAATTTTCATTAATTTCTTTAGCCAATCAAATCAAATCAATTCAATTCAATCAATTCAAATCAAAACATGGCTAAGGTAATTAATTTAAAAGGAATAAATGAAATCCTAACCATACCTCATCACTTGCAAAATCAATCCCCTAGCCTAGTTTATTCAATTTGGCTATAGTCCTAATTAATTATTACAAAGCAATAAAAAGCTTAGATGATTAATTAAATCCCTATTATTGAGTGAATATGTTATTACAACAATTTATTTCATTAATATTCCCTCAAACCTAACCAATCTCAACTACCCAACCATGAGTTCAAAGTCATCCCAACCCCTTCTCACATGCTAATTCTTCTTAATTAGCTAATTAGCCCTAATTATCTAATCCCCCCTCCACTCATTCTCTCTCCTCTCATCTCTATCTCCTTAATCATATGCCTTAAGCCTTAATCCTAATCCTAAGGTACCCTTAAGCTTGTCACATTCCTAAATCTGTGATTAGGAATTCAACCCACTTGAGAAAGTCAACTTTCTCAAGCTTGGCTCCCTCTAAGTCCACCTTCTCAAGCTTGGACTTACACCCCTAACCATGCCTCTTAAATGCTTGCATTTAATGCATATTCCTTCCACCATGCCTCATCAATTCCTTTTGCATTAATGCCTCTTACACCTCATTAATGGTTTTTACACCTCCATTAATGAACCTTGTCCCCTCTCTCTCTCCCCATTCTTCTATAAATTGGATGGATTTTGAGCTCAAATGGCCCTGAATTTTGAAGTGTTGAAAGCATTCTTATGATGCCCATATTTGGAGAATTGAAGGAGCAAACTCATGTTGCTCATATTTTAGGGACTTTCATATTGCATTTTAGCTTATTACTTACTTGTATTGTTAGAATCTTCATTCTTAGAACTTAGGATGCATGTTTCTTAAGCATACTTCTTGTGATTTTGATTATATTTAGGCTTTATAGTTTCATTTAAATCTTCCATTCTTAGGTTGTATATGTCACTGGAATATGCATAATCTGAGGGCTATTATGTCATTTTTCACACTCCTCCTAGATAGGAAGCAATAGATCGATTTTGGTGATTGTTATGCTTGCTAATATTTTGTTTTCACTAATGTAATGATCTATTGAAGTGTTGTGTCTTTCTTAAACATGTACAAAAATCACACACACATCTCTAGTGCCCACCGTGGGGCAAGATTTCTCTAAATTTCACAAAATTCTTCTCTCTGCCCTTGATATTTTCAAAGTTTGCAGGTAGTTTATCATTTCTGTTTAATTATTTATCGTTTCCGGGAGCAATTTATCGTCTGCGGTATATCTTTTATCATTTCTAGGAGTTTTAATATCATCTGCTTCTGCATTTATGGAAGGTAAAATTTGGCTTTAAAATAATTTTTGGTAACTCTTTTTTCATTTTTGGTACGTGTTATCATTTCACGTAAAAGGCTTATCATTTTGGGTAAAGATTATCATTTGGGGTCAAAATTTTATCATTTCTGGGAATTATCATTTTGGGTCTCTGAATTATCGTCTGGATTCCAAAGATAAAAAATATAGAGTTCTGTCATTGAAAATTTTGATTTCTAACTTGCTAACTTGGTTGTTTTCCTGATTTTGATCATATTTTTAGTAGCCTAACATGTTTTGCAGGAGTTGGAGTGGATTAACTTGATTTATTTGAAAAAATTTAAATACTTAACACACTTTCCAATCACTTGTTAAATTGATTAGATTAGTATGCTCTTTTCCTCCAAGGAAAATCAGAAAATCAGAAGTTGGTTTAAAACTTGAAAGGAATTTGGGGTAAATAGACATAGCAAATCTCTTTTCTAAAGTTGGATAGTAATTGAACAATCAATGCATTCAAATATTGTGGTTCAAAGAACAAGTTCAATCATTTAATTCAATTTGGGATTAGTAATTGAACAAGCAAAACACTAAGAACTGTGGTCAACTGAACAATCAAACTTTTCTTTCAAGTACTTGTGTTTTCATTAACTTAGGAATATTTAAATCGGGCTCAACACAGCTTGAAGGAATGAACACTGGTTTGTGATTTTTGGGAGAAAATGGCATGGACTAGGAGAGTATGCTCTTCTTCTTTTGAAGAATCAGAAATCTAGAAATCCTAAGCTCGCCAATCCTTTGTATGCATAATTAAACAGTAGAGGGCCTGTCGGTTGAGGAAAAAATTTCCCGGGAATGACCCAAGTAATGATAGGTTTTACGCCAATCCTTCCAACTCACTATAAATAATTGCTTTCTTGTAGGCCAAAGCCTTGGAAGATGGAGTCAGTTTTGTTCTTGGAATTTTGACATCATTCCTTGAACATACTTGTGTATGTGTAGAGTGGAGCCACTTGAATCTTTCTTGCGAGACTACACATATTTGAGTACTCATAGGGCTATACGCCTCAATTTTGCCTTGTGCAATTCTATGGGAGACAGTTTTGAATGGATTGACCCATCATAAACAATGAACTTCATAGACAAAACTATCCGATTCATCTCCGAAAGGGTGATAATCCTTGTGCAAGGGAAAAAGTAATTGCCCCAAGACACTCGTCATATCGTGCCCTCACTTGCATTTGGAGTTAGCTAATATGACATCATGACTAGAGCCATTTCATGCTTGGTCATGGCCATATTATGATTAGCATTTGAGTGTGTACCTAAGTCAATGAGCAAGGATTTTCATCCTCTACTTAGAAAATAGGGCATAAGGACGTGTTTGTTCCCCTTTAACAATGCAACAATGCTTGATGTGACTGAAAATCATTAAAAAGATAACACCTTCAAACACACAAAAAAATTCAAACCTTTATCTACACATGTGTTTTTACTCACTAACAGGTCTCAGAGCGTGATCTTTGATCAAACAAACTTCACGCACTTCCAAAGACAAAACTGACAAAATTTGACAGTGGGCACTTGCATAGTTTCCTCTCAGGGAAAGATAGTCTATTTAGTTCCCCTTTTGACTCTTTAGTCTATCCTTATTTCTTTTTCTGGTCTCACTGTGGCTATATCAAAAAAAAAATTTAGACATCTACCTTACATGTCCTGTCGGACTCTTACAATCTGTCTCAATACGTGTGGTCTATTCACTTTTCAAAAAAACTTGATTCCCAGCTCACTATCGGGTCATTTTAACCCTTTGATGCTAGAATCATTTACTTCCACCAAAACATAAACAACACTTCTACCTAGACACACCCACTTGAATGATTTGAGATACTACCTAACAATATCGGGAAACTTTGATAAAGTTGAGATATAACCTCATGGTTAGCACAAGATGCAACAAGTACACTTCTAAAGAATTGGAAGTACTTCCTAGATCACTACACTTTCAACAAGGATAAATACCAAAATCACAAAGATAGAGATGAGGAAGAAGAACCACACTTTAACCGTCCTTTGTTTGATTTGGGCAGTGAGGAAGACATCACTGAAGAAGAGTACAATAAACTCAAATAGAGCAATAAGTTCCACAAGATAATGGAAAAGATGATTGGCGAAGATAAAGAGAAATACTTTCTCCATCTAGCATCAACTGGCACAAAATTACCCAAGGATTATGATGTGGAACAACTAAGAGAAAAGGAGGTGTCCACTCCTATCTCTATTCTCACCAAACAACTCACCTTAATGCAAACAGAGCTTACGACTCTCAAACAAGAGAAGGCTAAACCAAAGATGAAATACTCTTTGGACTTCATTTGTCCATTTCCTTTTGACAAGAGTATTACTATGGTCCTGTTTCCTCCTAACATGGCAAGGCCAAAATATGACAAATCTATGGGAGAGACCGACCCACATGACCACGTAACAGAATTCTGTGCTCTGAGCATAGAATACATGCATGAACTTACATACCTCATGCGACTATTTCCTAGAAGCCTCAGTGGAAACGCCATGGAGTGGTTCTCAAAGCTTACACCCAAGGTAAAAAAATTTGAGGAGTTAATTCAACAATTTATCCAACATTACTCTTATAATATACAAAATGATGTGACTATGATGGATCTATGCAACACTAAACAAAAGACTGGCGAATCCTTTACACACTTTCTACAAAGGTGGAGGAGAATCTTTACACAGTATTCAAGAGCTATTCCTGAATCTGAGAAAATGGAAATCTTTGTTAATAACTTGGTACTTAAGTTGAACTACGCATTGCAAATGCAAGACTCCCCTAGCTTTGACAAAATGATAAAAAATACCATCCGTATCAAAGAGGTTATGGTCAAAAAGGGGGAGATCACTCTCCAAAGTGAAAACAAATCTACCAACTCCAACTCCAAACCAAAATGGTGGAAATAGAACAAAAATGTTGTCAACGATGGGGTAGTAGATGCCTCCAATATTAGTCCCAAACCCAAGGTGTTCAACCTAACAAATAGCATGCAAGCAAGCAAATATTCCAAGGTAACAACCTCTGTACCTAAAGAAAACAACGAGAATAACAAGATTCAACCATGGACTTCAAAACCTCAAATAACATTCACTCCTTTGGGAGAGCCTCTTGAGACTATTTTGAAGACACTATTAGACAACAAAGTTCTCACAATCCCAGATTCCAAGCCATGGGAACTAGAAGTCAAACCACAATGGCAGGATGGAAATTCTTACTGTGTCTTTCACAAGAACAAAGGACACAAGACTAATAATTGTCTTAAACTCAAAAATGTTATCCAAGACCTTATTGAAGGAGGCAAGATCAAAGTAGAAGGACACACCACTAACAAAGATCATACAACATTTAACAAGCCGTTCCCTAATTATGAGAAAGGGGAAGCATCTAAAGGGAAAGAAAATGAAGTAAACTACACCTACTCTAATAATGATAATGTGATCAACATGTTAGACATTAAAACTGAATCAATTAATGTGGTCACAATGAAAGGTGTTAAAAACACATCTTCACAATCAAATGCGGTGACTCGGAGTCAAGCACAAGTCACGATCAAAGGACCTAATTCTACATAAAAACCAACAACAACGTCCAAAGTTCCTATTATTACTATCCCCAAGCCAACAACAACAAAACAAATTGTTACTATTCCTGCAACAAAGTATGACTTGGTGGACCAATTGCAACGAACCTCTTCTAAAATTTCCATTTTTGAGTTTCTTAAAATCTTCACAGTGCATAGGGAAATCCTGGAACAAGCCCTACATGCCACAAATGTACCAAAGGACCTTGATATAGACAAATTCCAAGTGATGGTTAATCACATCTCAACACCACATCACCTTTCTTTTTTAGAAGAGGATGATAAATCATTGACCCATCCATATAATCAACCCCTTCATATTGAAGTCCTCATTCATAAATCCCGTGTTAGATGTGTATTGATACATGGAGGCACAGGATTGAATATTTGTACTCTTAATCTAATCAAGAAATTGGGTCTCTCAGAATAGACCATTGATTCTAGAAGCAAAATCACTATCAAAGCTTATGATGAGGAAGAAAGATCCTCTAAGGTGTTATTGTTCTACCCATCAGAGTTAGGCCAATTGAAAGGAATTTCATATGCCAATTTCTGAATCTACCCTTGGCTTACAACATACTGTTAGGGAGGCCTTGGATCCACAAAATGCAAGTTGTGTCATCTACCTTCGACCAATGTATTAAGTTCCCACATAATGGGGTGGAAGTGACAATTCCTGCAGATACTAATTATACTTGCAACAATATCAAGGCAGGTAGTATGATTCCACATAACAAGGAAGCTATGGATGAGATTTCTCCTGAGAATACCAAGGACATGGTGATGAAAAGCTTTGGAAAGACCTTAAAACTTGAAGAAACAGGTATGGGAGAATACAAGCTAGACATGACCCTATCATTGACAGAATTGCCGGTATCACCAAGATCCTATAGAAAACCTTCCTCATTATTCACACCTACTGCATCTCAAACGCCATAAATCCACAAAACAACTGGCATGGTTAAGGCATCCACATCTTCTTTAGATAAAATAGAAGAACATGCAGTATTGGTCTAGCTTTACAAGGGAGAACCAAAGGAAGATGAGGTAAAACATGTAGAAATATCCCCGGAGAAGTATGGCAAAGGATACGATCTCCTCAAGCAAATGGGATATAAAAGAAAAAGGACCTGTAAGTGACACAAGAAGAGGACTTATTGAACCTGTGTACATGGAATTCAGAAATACTAGAGACAAAACAGGACTAGGTTTTAATAATGAACCTGACAAACCTGCTTCAAAGGATAGTCCAATCTTTGACAAAGGGAGTGATGAAACAAAAGAAACAAAACTAGAACAGTGGTCCTATGAAAGGTTATTACATGTTGGTATGGAGAATCCTGAATATCAAGGAGAGCGCTATGTACTAAGATTTGAGGTACCACAAGACACTCATATCCCTTTGTTACCCAAGATCCTATTCAAGAGGTAGGAGAAACAATAGAAGACAACCCAGAGGTACCATTGATAGCAACAGCTATTGAAGACACATCCCAACAACAAGATTCACATCCTAACTTGGGGAAGTTGGTCATGATCACACATGTCTTAGATTTACCACACTTTGATCTACAGGTGGCTAATGGGGTACATCAGATAACTATTACAAAATTCTTAAACCGGTCCGACAATGAAGACATTGACTCTCATGATTATGAGTGGGATGAGCTATCTATCGCCATAGAGGACATTGAAATAGATGTGATTCACATGTTTGCAGCTCCATCAACACCCAACGAACATTCTAATACTAATCCCAACAATATTGATATTCTAGAAGTAGAAGAGGAATTCCTTCCCCTAATCATTGACGAAGAGACTGGTGTTTTCCTAGGTCTAGAAGAAATTCAGAGGCGATAAGCAAAGAGTCTCCTTCTACGGAGAGATGAAGAAGAAGAATACTCAACTGATGAGTCACTAGAGTTTGGTCCACATATAACTAACAATGACCCTTTTAATGATGATCTCACTCTCATTGATCTAAACATTGAAGAGATTAACCTAACAAAACATGTCATGTCAGTTAATGGTCTTGATGCTAATGTGATGATGTCCTTCCCAAAGTCTGATTCCTTATCTTTGATAAACCCAGACCTAATTGATTGGACTAACACGGATCTTACTCCTATCCTTGACTTCCCTAATGACTACACTTTGGCTTTCTATCTAAACGCTTGTGAACCTTACCCTTCTTCCACCAATGTAAGGAGCATGAATATGTCACAGGAGGATATCAAGTTTCTCAGTCAAAAATTGAAAAACAAAAAGAAGAAAAGAACTGATTGTGAAAACCATGTTGTGGCAA
The DNA here is from genome assembly GCA_018584345.1 of Thuja plicata. NCBI lineage: Eukaryota > Viridiplantae > Streptophyta > Pinopsida > Cupressales > Cupressaceae > Thuja > Thuja plicata. The sequence continues at coordinate 769,657 of MU228267.1, forward strand.
TGTCAGTTTCTAAAATAGTAAAAAAAAAGACGTATCTGATGGTGAAAACCTCTCAGAGGCGCCAAAGGATGAGATTCTTGATATCCTCCTTGAGAAATTTCAAGAAAGGTCTTCAGTACTGATAGAACCAACATAACCATTTAACTTGGACACAGTTGAAGATCCTCAAATAGTTCACCTAGCACAATCTTTGTCAGAAGAGGAAAAGGTACAGTTCACTGAGTTCCAGAAAGAGAAAAGGATCAACTTTGCATGGTCTTACATAGATATGCCTGGACTAGATCCTGAGTTGATAATGCACCATTTATCCATAGCTCCTGGGATCAAACCCGTGAAACAAAAACTCAGAAAAATGCATCCTTATGTTGCATTACTAGTAAAAGCGGAGCTAGAGAAATTATTGAAAGTTGGATTGATCAGAGTCATCGCTTACGTAGGATGGATCTTTAATGTGGTCCTAGTATCTAAATCAGATAAATCTATCAGGATCTATACAAAATTTAGGGACTTAAATAAGGCATGTCCTAAGGATGACTTCCCACTACCTAATATTGATATGATCATAGACCTCACAATAGGATACCAAATGTACTCATTAATGGATGGTTTCTTAGGCTATAATCAGATTAAAATTGCTCCTGAAGATTAAGAGAAGACTGCATTTACATGCGCATGAGGAACCTTTTGCTGGAATGTTATGCCATTTGGGTTAAAAAATGCAGGTGCTACATATCAAAGATCGATGACCACTATATTCCATGACATGATGCATAAAAACATGGAGGATTAAAAGGATGACACCTTAGCTAAATCAAAGGAAAGGAGCACTCATATTGCTAACTTAAGAAAGATATTGGATCGTATGGAGCAATTTCAACTCAGTCTCAATCAAAAGAAGTGTGCCTTTGGGGTCCAATCAGTAAAACTCCTAGGGTTTATTGTTTCAACAAAAGGAATTGAGGTAGATCCTGCAAAAGTCAAAGCTATACTAGAGATGACTCCTCCACACAACATTAGTCAGATGAGGACATTACAAGGGAGACTCCAATCAATCAGGAGCTTCATGTCTCAACTTGCAGATAGAGCGCAACCCTTTACCAAATTGCTACATAAGGGTGTCACCTTCAAATGGGACGAACATGGTGAATTCAACTTCACAAAATTAAAAGAGTACCTAGCTACTCCTCCTATTATTATGGAGCCCATTCATGGAAAGCCATTACTCCTGTATATTTCAGCTACAACCACATTGCTGGGAGTATTGCTGGCACAACAGGATGAAACTAAGAAAGAAAGAACAATCTACTACATCAATAGAACACTAGTCTCCTATGAACTCAATTAAAACATTATTGAGAAAGCATGCTTATATGTTGTCTTTGCATCACAAAAATTGAGACATTACATGCTATCACATATGGTAAGGCTCATTGTAAAGATAGATCCTTTGAAGTACCTCCTAATAAAAACAACATTAACAGGACGTCTGGAAAAATGGGTCCTCATTCTGAGAAAATTTGACATTGAATATGTGGATAGGAGGGCCATTAAAGGACAAGTCCTCACATATCAATTAGCTAATTCACCACTCCAAGATGATGAACCTTTAATAATTGAGTTCCCAGATGAAACAATTATGCACCTCACTAAGTATCCATGGAAGATGTACTTTGATGGTTCTTTCATGCAACAAGGCTCTGGAGTGGGGGTTCTATTCATAACTCCTCAAGGCTACAAGATACCAAAGTCCTACAAATTGATGTTTCCATGCACAAATAACATTTTTGAATATGAAGCACTGGTAAACGGTCTTAAACTTGCTATGGAGTGGAAAATTATAGGGTTACATGTGTATGGTGACTTCTAGCTCATTATCAATCAAGTCAATCAAGAATATCAGACAAAAGATGAAAAGTTGATGCCCTACAAGCAACTGGTAGATGATCTAAAGAAGTACTTCATCTTCATCACATTCCAGCAGATACCCAGAACAAAGAATAAAGCTGCAGATGCTATGGTTACCTTAGCATCCATGTTACAACTAGAGGAACATAAATTCTGATATGACTTCTTGGTGGAAGAATTATCCTATCTAGCCTTTGATACCCCTGAATACCAAGTAATCTATGCTTTAAACACCCAAGACCAATCCCAGTATGCTAAAATCATTGCCTACCTAACTGACCAAACCATTCCCAATGATCTATCTAGAAATGAAAAAAGAGACTTGATTAGGACAACATCGCATTATGTCCTCATAACTAATAACTTATATAGACGAGGTCTCGATGGTACACTTCTTAGATGTTTAGAACTTGAAGATTCAGATCGCGCATTAAAAGAAGTCCATGAAGGCATATGTGGATCACATTCAAATGACTTTTCACTAGCAAAGAAACTGCTCAGAGTAGGCTATTACTAGCCTACAATGGAAAAAGATGCTATGCAATTTTTCAAAACATGCCATAAATGCCAAACACATGGAAATCTCATCCATGCTCCTGCCAGAGAACTTATACCTTTCATAATACATTAGCCATTTCAACAATGGGCCTTTGACTTGGTTGGACAAATATATCCTAATTCTTCAAATGGACACAAGTTCATCATTACAACCACTGAGTATTTCATGAAGTGGGTTGAAGCCATGCTGCTAATGAAAGCCACTGGAAAATAGGTGGCTATATTCATATTGAACTACATTATCTATAAATATGGGATACCCTATTCAATTATAACAGATAATGGGGGCCAATTTAAAAACCAAGACATTGATGACCTTTGTGAACAGTTCCACATCACTCAACATTGCTCCTTAATCTATTATTCTCAAGGTAATGGATAGGATGAGGCATCTAACAAAAATATTCTCAAGATCCTACACGGAGTTGTGAGTAAGTCTGGTAGAGACTGGAATTTATAGCTAAATCTGGAACTTTGGGCCTACGACACTTTGGGCCTACAGAACAAGCATCAAAACACCAACAGGAGCCACACCATTTGCTCTAGTCTATGGCGTTGAAGCAGTACTACCTATTAAGGTTGAAATCCCATCTTTGTGGGTATCTTTATAAGGTCTTGTTACTGATGAGCAATACCACATTGATCGGGTGAATTCTTTAGACCTACTTGATGAGCGCAGACAATAGGTGTTCGATCATCTAAAGGTGTACCAAGAACGAATGTCCAAAGGGTACAATAAAAAGGTCAAACCACAAAAATTTCAAGTGGGGGATCTCGTCCTAAAGGAGAGTCCTAAGAACCAGCCTAACATAGAACAGACGGAAAAGTTTGAACCTAATTGGTTGGGACATTATGTTATCACTGCTACTTTTGGGACTGGAGCTTATCATCTAGCTACACCTGAGGGAGATGTCTTTTCAGATCCTATCAATACTCTACATTTGAAGCAGTTCTATGCTTGATGTTTGGCTAGTAGAGCTTGTATAGTACAAATTTAGAAAATACCAAAAAAATTAGAAAATTGATCCTGAAGAAATCCCAAAACAGTGGAAAAATTCCTGAAGAAAAGGTATCCTTGGTGAAAACTTGGCAAACAAGTGCCTTGATACTACAAAAACATTCAAAAAAGAAAAAATGGCAAAAAAAAAAAAATTGAAAAAGAGAAAAGTGCCTTGATGAAAACATGATAAAACAAGCATCTTGGTAGCAAAATGAATAAATTTTTTTTGCCAAGTGGTGAAATCCTGGCAATCAGGTGTCACTTGTATTCTGCGCTCTATCTATCAATACATTGCTGACACTAGGCCTTCATGATTACACCTGTGCTAAATGTTGACTTTGTTTCCTTATAAAAATCTTATCCTTGCTTGGGATTTGTCTGCATTTCTGTCTTAGGGGAACAAATCATTTCACACTGGGGGAATTTGTGACCCAATTTCTCCTCGGTACTTGCACCAACTATCACTTTCACAAAACAAGGATGACACAAACATTGCACTAACATAAATGGTATTCCTAAGACCTACATTGGATTACAAACAGGAATAATGTTATGCAGAAACATGGAATACATATTGCTTAAATTCCAAAATTTTGATTGATGAATCTCTACTGCACTTGAAAAAAATAAATCAATAGTATTCTCAATACTACTTAAACATAGTTTGCTCTTGGTTTGATTACAACTCTTTTATGCACTGATGATGTTTAACTAGGGGCATATAAGCAGTTATGATTTTTCTTTGATTGATTCTCAATTAATAGTTGTTATGTCTTCTGAGTTACTCCATGATGTCTGCGCAAAGACAAAGAGTCTCAAGGACGGGGGGCATAACATTTTCTTGGTTTTCTGCATATGGTGATTGTTCCAAACGATCCTATAAATTTCACCTAACTTGGATGTTTATGGTAAGATCTTCCACCATGAGTGGATAGCCGCATATACCTCGATCTTTGTTATGTGTAAACTACGGTGAAGTTGAAACAATATCCTTGTCTATTTTCTAACTCAGATTATCACTAAGTTATACGAAGCATAATTTACCCAAGGATATGAATTTTCAAGGTCATTGCGGGTCCAATATCTTACCTTACACATAATCTAATATAATAAAAGGAAGGTGACTAACTTGTCATCCTAGCTTCTATGCCTTGATGCTTAAGTCTATTTCTGACATTGCATACAATCAAAATAGTATTGATACTTTCATAATATCAATGGGTATTAGTGATTGTTGTACTATCAAGTGGTATCCATTCCAAAAGCACCCAATGATGATAAAATGTTACAATATCTGCAAATCAGTGACAGTCCTAAGAGTCTGCATATAGATGCATTTAGAGATTGCATGCCTCATTTTTACAAAGAACAACATAAGGATTTGAGCTCAAAATCCTTTCTATGCTTAATTAATCTAAAATCCAAGTTAATGACATAATTAGTGATTCCCAAAATCTTTGATTAGTCGGGAATGAAACTGAACTCACATTTTAAATGTAATTAACTTGGTACTCTTGTGTTTTCTCTAAACACGCCTTTGTTCCTTCACTTCTTCTAAAAATCCATTCTTTCTCTATCTAACCGCTCCATGCAAGTGATGCATCATTTCAATAGAGGGATTTTATTCTTTCCTTCGATTTCATTCTCGAGGGGGCATGATCACACTATCATCAATCAAATTTTTGCTCGAAACAACATTAAAAATGGCTTCGTTATAAAAAACACTAAAAGGCATGATGGTTCCTTGAATAAGCTGGAACTATTGGATTGAAGGCTTCGGTTCTCACAAGCTGGATATCCTATGTCTACTTTTTCTTAGATTTTTATTAAGCTCCTGATAGCTTCATACTGAATTTTGAACGACAACCAAGTTTGAAATTAGTATTATCAATCTTTGGATGACAACCAAGTTCAGAATTGGTATCTTTAAGATCTTTTATTAAACTTTGGACGACAATCAAGTTCAAAGTCAATTCTATCAATTTAGTTCAATCAAGTGCGAGACTGATCTCATCAGGCATTTCATTCGATCATGAGCAAAATTCTCAAACTTTTGGAAGTCAACATCAAAAAACTTTCTTTGAATCAATGCACTGCTCGCACATCAATTCAAAGAGGGGCAAATGTAAATACCTAGATTTGGTCTGCTCTGACCATAGACCCTATTTTCCCTAAGTGTGATCATACCCCCAGTTATGCCTAGATAACTCTTCAATTGGCTGGCATAATTCATTTGAATCAGATTTAATTCCTAAAGTGATCTAATCACTAATTTTCATTAATTGCTTTAGCCAATCAAATCAAATCAATTCAATTCAATCAATTCAAATCAAACATGGCCAAGGTAATTAATTTAAAAGGAATAAATGAAATTCTAATCATACCTCATCACTTGCAAAATCAATCCCCTAGCCTAATTTATTCAATTTGGCTATAGTCTTAATTAATTATTACAAAGCAATAAAAAGCTTAGATGATTAATTAAATCCCTATTATTGAGTGAATATGTTATTACAACAATTTATTTCATTAATATTCCCTCAAACCTAACCAATCTCAACTACCCAACCATGAGTTCAAACTCATCCCAACCCCTTCTCACATGCTAATTCTTCTTAATTAGCTAATTAACCCTAATTAGCTAATCCCCCCTCCACTCATTCTCTCTCCTCTCATCTCTATCTCCTTAATCACATGCCTTAAGCCTTAATCCTAATCCTAAACTACCCTTAAGCTTGTCACACTCCTAAATATGTGATTAGGAATTCAACCCACTTGAGAAAATCAACTTTCTCAAGCTTGGCTCCCTCTAAGTCCACCTTCTCAAGCTTGGACTTACACCCCTCACCATGCCTCTTACATGCTTGCATTTAATACATATTCCTTCCACCATGCCTCATCAATGCCTTTGGAATTAATGCCTCTTACACCTCTTTAATGGTTTTTGCACCTCCATTAATGAACCTTGTCCCCTCTCTCTCTCCCCATTCTTTTATAAATTGGATGGTTGCTGAGCTCAAATGGCCCTAAATTTTGAAGTGTTGAAAGCATTCTTATGCTGCCCATATTTGGATAATTGAAGGAGCAAACTCATGTTTCTCATATTTTAGGGACTTTCATATTGCATTTTAGCTTATTACTTACTTGTATTGTTAAAATCTTCATTCTTAGAGCTTAGGATGCATGTTTCTTAAGCATACTTCTTGTGATTTTGATTATATTTAGGATTTATAGTTTCATCTGAATCTTCCATTCTTAGGTTGTATATGTCACTGAAATATGCATAATCTGAGGGCTATTATGTCATTTTTCACACTCCTCCTAGATAGGAAGCAATAGATCGATTTTGGTGATTGCTATGCTTTCTAATCTTTTGTTTTCACTAATGCAATGATCTATTGAAGTGTTGTGTCTCTCTTAAATAGGTACAAAAATCACACACACAACTGCTACAATTGTTAGAGAGTAACAATGGATTGACCTAGTTGAGAAGCAATTGTCTTTGCTGATTCAGATCTCTGCTCTGGCTTTAATTACTTGATCCTCACTGATCAGATATTTTGTTGCAACTCTGTATGTTCCGTCCTCAATCAGAATCCCATTTAATTTCACCTCCACACTTCATGTCATAAACACATATCTCACTTTCTTACACTCACCATATTCAATCCAAACATGACCTTATATATATATGATAAGCCTTGTCAAGTCAGCCTTAATAACCTTCCAAATAATCAATAAAAATTAAGTTTGTCGGCTTCATATAACCAATTAACCATAAAATATAAACTGCTTTTAGTTGGCTATCACTAAAAGCATAACTCGGTTAATACTTAAATCCTTCAATGCTCGACCAATACTGTAATGCCCGAGTGAACTCGGTTAGAACTAAAAATCACTTTGGTCTTCTACAATTCCCGAGAGTGCTTGGCAAAAACTAATTGTGCTCGAATAGGATTAGACATTTGTGTAAACATCAATGACAATACACAATTGAATAATTGTCATCAACAATAGTGACTTGAGAGAATAACTTAGAGAATATGATGATGGATGGGAACATATACAAGAAGAAGAAAGAAATCTAGATGAAGTTGTGGCTCTGATTTCTAGAAGAGAAAAGAGAGGTTAGGGTAAATTTGTAAGCAAGTTACCTTTGAAATGTTTTTCATGCAACAAAATAGGTCATTTTACATCTCGATGTCCTACAAGGGTTCCAAAGCATAAACCTAAGTTTTATAAATCTAAGTATCTAAAATACAAGGAATGTTATTATTTTAGTGAAGGTGTTTCTGATGATGAAGTTGTTGACTATGATGAAATTGAATTTATTGCTATTAAGGATGATGAATGTTTACATGAAGAAAGAAACCTTAGTATCTCGTGTTGAAAAGAAATCTGAATGGTTATTGATAGTGGTTGTTCTCATCATATGACTGGAGATAAAAATAAATTTGTTAGTCTGAAAAGATATGATGGTGGTGTTGTAAGATTTGGTGACAATACTCCTAAGCTTATCATTAGAGTTGGAACTATTTTTCTGGATGGAAAAACTAATACTGATAATGTATTGCTTGTTGATGGAATTAAGCATAATTTGTTGAGCGTTAGACAACGAGTGGAAAAGGGTTATCAATTGAAATTCATTGATGGGAAATGTTCTATAAGAAGTAATGGCGGAGACTTGATCGCATCTCGTACTAAATCTAGAGGTAATGTATTTGAATTGAATACATCTGAGGATTCTTGTTTTATTGCGAAGGTTGATGACAATTTTGTTATGAGTATAGAATATTTTGTCATGTTAACTTTGATAATATTGTGAAGGCAAGTATGACTAACGTAGTAAGAGATCTACCTAAGATTGTGAAACTATCTAACACTATGTGTAGAGAGTGTATTATGGGGAAGCAGACTAGAAGCAATTTTAAAATAAAATCCTACTCTGCGAAAGGGAAGTTGGATCTAGTACATACAGATCTGTGTGGTCCTACAAGAACAAGATCTTGCTATGGTGAGATGTATTTTATATTTTTTGTTGATGAATTTTCTAGGATGATGTGGGTTACATACTTAAGAGAGAAACCTGAGACATTTGAAAAATTTAATATATTCAAAGTAAAAGTTGAGAATGAATAAGGCTTGAAGATAAAATGTTTGAGATCAAATAGAGGTGGTGAGTTTACTTAAGAGTTGTTTAATACCTACTGCGAAGAGCATGGAATATAAAAAAATACATCTGCTCCTAGAACACCACAACAAAATGGGATAGCTGAGTGAAGGAACCGAACAATATTAGATGCTGCTAGAACTATGCTGCTGGAAGGAAATGTATCACATATTCATTGGAGAGAAGTTGTTGGTACTGATTTGTACACCTTGAACAAAATTTAGATCAGAGAAGGTAATGCAGACAATAATTTATACTTAAGAACTGGTGAAGATGGAATTCTAATAATAGAAGTTTTTGTTGATGATATCATTTTTGGAAGTAATGACGAAATGAGTAAAAATTTCTCTAAAGAGATGGAAAATAAATTTGAAATGTCAATGACTGGTGAGATGAAATTTTTTCTTGGTTTTCAAAAGAATCAGAACAAGAATGGCATTTTTATATCTTAGACCAAGTATCTTAAGGAGATGTTGAATAAATTTGGAATGAAAGACTGTAAACCTGTTGGGACACCTATGGTGACTGGTTATAAACTCATTCATAATGATGAAACTCAAAGTGTTTTTTAGACAAAGTATAGATCAATGATTGGAGGTCTACAATATCTAACTGAAACCAGACCAAATATTTCCAATGCAGTTGGAATTGTGTCAAAATATCAAGCAGATCCTAAAGAGACACACCTAGTTGTTGTGAAAAGAATTTTCAGATACCTGAAAGGAATAATAGAGTATGGATTATGGTATAAAAAATCTGATGACTTTATTTTACATGCTTATACTAATGCTGATTGGGCAGGTAGTGTGGATGATAGAAAGAATACAAGTGGAGGAGCATTCCATGGAAAAAATCTAGTTTCCTGGTTAAGTAAGAAGCATGATTGTATAGCTCAGTCTACTGCTGAATCTGAGTATGTTGTTGCTGCTATAAATTGTACACAAGTTGTTTGGATGAAACAAATGCTAAAGGATATTGGAATAATTTTTGAAGAGCTAGTGGTTATCCATTTTGATAACACTAGCATAGTGAATATGTCAAAGAATCCTATAATGCATTCAAAGACTAATCATATTTCTATTAATTATCATTTCTTGAGAGACAAGGTCTATCCTTTAACATGGACTGTGTACTGGAATGCTATAATAAGCTCCTAACATGGCTAAATGTTTTAACATGGATACTATACTCTCATTACATCATTTGTGGGTGCTGATTCCCGCTGGGGTTTTACCTTTAACAAGGTTTCCTTGACAACAAAGGATTGTGTTATTGTGTTGCAATTTACTATGTTATCATTTGATGTGAAGTTTTGGTTTATAAAGTTTAATGTTTAAAAATATGTCTCACAACTGATTCACCCCCAGTCTCAGTTGTGTTGGTGGATTGTTATTCCTAACAATTGGTTCGAAGCAAATGGTCCTTAGAGAGAAATCTTAACAGCTTAAGGTGATCATGAAGATGACTTACTATAGGAAGGATAGTCCAAAGCTTGATCCTGAAAACTTTGACAGTTGGAAGAACAAGATGAGAACACATTTTCTATGCTTGGGAATCGACTACTAGATGATTACTAAAAGAAAAGAAAAAATGAAAGATGAGGATGAATTAGATAAAGCTATTGAAGATGAAAAGAAGATATTTTTCATGTAACATGGTCACAAGGGAAGCATTGATCATCACACTTTTTGAAGGTGAATTAACAGAGATAAAAGACTTAGATTCTGCACATGAAATTTGGACAAGAATGGAAACACTGTATGAAGGAGACAAGTTTACAAAACATGCGAAGTTACAAAATTGGAAGGCAAAGATGGAAACATTGAAAAAGAGAGATGATGAGAATATTAGAGCATATTCACAAAGAAAATTACTTAAGTTTTTATTGACATCAAGAACTCTGGAGGTACATACATTCAGGAAGAACTGATTGCAAAAATCCTTAGATCCTTGACACATGTATATAGAACTAAAGTACAAGCTATAGAAGAGATTATACCTTTGACACCTAACTTCAATAGATAGATGTTGATTGGGAAGCTGACTACCTTTGAGGCCGTAGAACTGGGAGATTCTCTACTTTAAGTTGAGTTAGCATTCAAGGCGACTATGCATAGAAACAAAAATACCTTCTCAGGAATTGCAAGCACCAACAATAGTGACTTGAGAAAAGAACTTAGAGAATATGATGATGAATGGGAACAGATACAAGAAGAAGAAAGAAATCAAGATGAAGTTGTGGCCCTGATTGCTAGAAGAGAAAAGAGAGGCTAGGGTAAATTTGTAAGCAAGTTACCTTTGAAATGTTTTTCATGCAACAAAATAGGTCATTTTGCATCTCGATGTCCTACAAGGGTTCCAAAGCATAAACCTAAGTTTTATAAATCTAAGTATCTAAAAGACAAGGGATGTTATTATGCTAGTGAAGGTGTTTCTAATGATGAAGCTGTTGACTATGATAAAATTAGATTTATTGCTATTAAGGATGATGAATCTTTACATGAAGAAAAAACCTTAGTATCTCGTGTTGAAAAAAAAATCTGAATGGGTTATTAATAGTGGTTGTTCTCATCATATGACTCAAGATAAAAATAAATTTGTTAGTCTGAAAAGATATGATGGTGGTGTTGTAGGATTTGGTGACAATACTCCTAAGCTTATCATTAGAGTTGGAACTATTTCTCTAGATGGAAAAACTAATACTGATAATGTATTGCTTGTTGATGGACTTAAGCATAATTTTTTGAGTGTTAGACAACTAGTGGACAAGGGTTATCAATTGAAATTCATTGATGGGAAATGTTCTATCAGAAGTAATGGAGGAGACTTGATCACATCTAGTACTAAATCTAGAGGTAATGTATTTGAATTGAATACATTTGAGCCTTCTTGTTTTATTGCAAAGGTTGATGACAGTTGGTTATGAGTATAGAATATTTTGTCATGTTAACTTTGATAATACTGTGAAGGAAAGTATGACTAATGTTGTAAGAGATCTACCTAAGATTGTGAAACCACCTAACACTATGTGTAGAGAGTGTGTTATGGGGAAGCAGACTAGAAGCAATTTTAAAAGCAAATCCTACTCTGTGAAAGGGAAGTTGGATCTAGTAAATATAGATCTTTGCAGTCCTACAAGAACAAGATCTTACTATGGTGAGATGTATTTTATAATTTTTGTTGATGAGTTTTCTAGGATGATGTGGGTTACATACTTAAGAGAGAAATCTGAGACATTTGAAAAATTCAATATATTCAAAGCAAAAGTTGAGAATGAATTGGGCTTGAAGATAAAATGTTTGAAATCAGATAGAGGTGGTGAGTTTACTTAAGACTTGTTTAATAGCTATTGCGGAGAGCATGTAATATACAAACATACATTTGATCCTAGAACACCACAACAAAATGGGATAGTAGAGTGAAGGAACGGAACAATATTAGATGCTGCTAGAACTATGTTGCTGGAAGGAAATGTATCACATGTTCATTGGAGAGATGCTTTTGGTACTGATTTTTACACCTTGAACATAATTCAGATCAGAGAAGGTAATGTAGACAATAATTTATACTTAAGAACTGGTGAAGATGGAATTCTAATAATAGAAGTTTTTGTTGATGATATCATTTTTGGAGGTAATGATGAAATGAGTAAAAAGTTCTCTAAAGAGATAGAAAATGAATTTGAAATGTCAATGATTGGTGAGATGATTTTTTTTTGTTTGCAAATAAATCAGAACAAGGATGGTATTTTTATATCTCAGACCAAGTATCTTAAGGAGATGTTGAAGAAATTTGGAATGAAAGGCTGTAAACCTGTTGGGACACCTATGATGAGTGGTTATAAACTTACTCATAATGATGAAACTCAAAGTATTTTTTAGAAAAAGTATAGATCAATGATTGGAGGTCTACAATATCTAACGCACACCAGACCAGATATTTCTAATGTAGTTGGAATTGTGTCAATATCAAGCAGATCCTAAAGAGACACAACTAGTTGCTGTGAAAAGAATTTTCAGATACATGAAAGGAACAATAGAGTATGGATTATGGTATAAAAATTCTGATGACTTTATTTTACATGCTTATACTGATGCTGATTGGGCAGGTAGTGTGGATGATAGAAAGAATACAAGCGGAGGAGTATTTTTCCTTGGAAAAAAGGCTAGTTTCTTGGTTAAGTAAGAATCATGATTGTATAGCTCAGTCTACTGCTAAATCTGAGTATGTTTCTTCTGCTATAAATTGTACACAAGCTGTGTGGACGAAACAAATGCTGAAGGATATTGGAATAAATTTTGAAGAGACAATGGTTATCCATTGTGATAACACTAGCACAATGAATATGTCAAAGAATCCTGTAATGCATTCAAAGACTAAACATATTTCTATTAAGTATCATTTCTTGAGAGACAAGGTCTGTCCTTTAACATGGAGTGTGTATTGTAATGCTGTAATAAGCTCCTAACATGGCTAAATCTTTTAACATGGATACTATACTCTCATTACCTCATTTGTGGGTGCTAATTCCCATCAGGGTTTTACCTTTAACATGGTTTCCTTGACAACAAAGGATTGTGTTATTGTGTTGGAATTTACTATGTTATTATTTGATGTGAAGTTTTGGTTTATAAAGTTTAATGTTTAATAATCTGTCTCACAACTGATTCACCCCCAGTCTCAGTTGTGTTGGTGGACTATTATTCCTAACAATTAGTATCAGAGCTAATGGTCATTAGAGAGAAAGCTTACCATCTTGAGGTGATCGTGAAGATGAATTACTATAGGAAGGATAGTCCAAAGCCTGATCTTGAAAACTTTGACAGTTGGAAGAACAAGATGAGAACACATTTTCTATGCTTGGGAATCAAATACTAGATGATTACTAAAAGAAAAGAACAAATGAAAGATGAGGATGAATTAGATAAAGCTACTAAAGATGAAAAGAAGATATTTTTCATGTAACATGGTCACAAGGGAAGCATTGATCATCACACTTTCTGAAGGTGAATTCACAGAGATAAAAGACTTAGATTCTGCACATGAAATTTGGACAAGAATGGAAGCACTGTATGAAGGAGACAAGTTTACAAAACAAGTGAAGTTACAGAATTGGAAGGAAAAGATGGAAACATTGAAAAAGAGAGATGATGAGAACATTAGAGCATATTCACCAAGAAAATTACTGAAGTTGTTAATTACATCAGGAAATCTGGAGGTACTTAAAGTGAGGAAGAATTGATTTAAAAAATTCTTAGATCCTTGATACCTGTATACAAAAATAAAGTACAAGATATAGAAGAGATTATACCTTTGACACCTAACTTCAATAGAGAGATGTTAATTGAGAAATATACTACCTTTGAGGCTGCAGAACTGGGAGATTCTCTACCTAAAGTTGAGTCAACATTCAAGGCGACTATGCATAGAAACAAAAAGACCTTATCAGGAATCGCAAGCATCGACAATAGTGAATTGAGAGAAGAACTTAGATAATATGCTGATGAATGGGAACAAATACAAGAAGAAGAAAGAAATCTAGATGAAGTTGTGGCCCTGATTGATAGAAGAGAAAAGAGAGGTTAGGGTAAATTTGTAAGCAAGTTACCTTGAAATATTTTTCATGCAACAAAATAGGTCATTTTGCATCTCGATTTCCTACAAGGGTTCCAAAGCATAAACCTAAGTTTTATAAATCTAAGTATCTAAAAGACAAAGAATTTTATTATTCTAGTGAAGGTGTTTTTTATGATGAAGCTGTTGACTATGATAAAATTGGATTTATTGCTATTAAGGATGATGAACCTTTACATGAAGAAAAAAACCTTAGTATCTCGTGTTGAAAATAAATCTGAATGAGTTATTGATAGTGGTTGTTCTCGTCATATGACTGGAGATAAAAATAAATTTGTTAGTCTGAAAATATATGATGGTGGTGTTGTAATATTTGGTGACAATACTCCTAAGCTTATCATTAGAGTTGGAACTATTTCTCTGAATGGAGAAACTAATACTGATAATGTATTGCTTGTTGATGGACTTAAGAATAATTTTTTGAGTGTTAGACAACTAGTGGACAAGGGTTATCATTTGAAATTCATTGATGGGAAATGTTCTATTAGAAGTTTAATGGAGGAGACTTGATCGCATATGGTACTAAATCTATAGGTAATGTATTTGAATTGAATACATCTGAGGATTCTTGTTTTATTGCAAAGTTTGATGACAGTTGGTTATGAGTATAGAATATTTTGTCATGTTAACTTTGATAATACTATGAAGGCAAGTATGACTAATGTAGTAAGAGATCTACCTAAGATTGTGAAACCATCTAACACTATGTGTAGAGAGTGTGTTATGGGGAAGAAAACTAGAAGCAATTTTAAAAGCAAATCCTACTTTGTGTGGTCCTATTGTCAATCAGGATTTCACCTATAGCTGGATGCAAAATCTAGCCATCCTGTTGAAACATGGAAACATTCTCCTAGGCGGATGAGAGAATGAATCTTTGGATTCTAGGCCAGTTCCTATTGAATTTGGAATATCACCTAATATTGAATTCTATGGTTTTGGGAAAAGGGAGAAGGAAAAATTGGAAAATGAAAACTAAATAAGAAAGGTGATACACCAAAGATGAATGATGACTTATCGGAATCACAAGACTATACTACAAACCACACATTACTAAGTTCTACAAATGATTTCACTTCTCAACACCTAGGATAATTTACAATTCCTTAATAGGGTTTGGTACCACTAATAATAGGAATTCATCCAACAAATAGATAACTTTATGAAAAAGGTCAATTCTTTAAACCTAGAATAGGAATTTGTAGTAATTCACTAATCTGTGCTTAAAAAAGGGATAAACACTTAAATGCAGAAAAAATTGAAAAGGAAAAAAATGAAAAGGATAGATGCAAGACTCAGAAAATATGTATGAATTGTAAATCCAGATTTATTATCTCCAAAATCTGCAAAATAGCTACAAAATACAAAGGAAATCGAAAAAGGAATGATATGTTCACTAATACCTCAAAATCCCCAAATTCTAAACCCTTTACAATGAATAATAACATCGAATATATAGCCCCCAAGGCCTATTTTGAAAAATGAGAGCTCCCCCTAGAAAGGTGGTCTAAACAGATAGATCCGCTGAAATTTAGGCCCACAAAAGATGCCCACAATGTAGCTTCCTAAAGACCCTCCAAAATTTTAGCCCAATCCCTAAATTTAAGACATAATTGATGCAAAAAATTAAGCCCTAAAGGCTAATTTCGAAAATGAACTCCCCTAATCTTGGCATCTTTAAAATATATCTTTACAACAATATTACTAACCCTTTCCACTAATATAAAATCATCCCCCTAAACTTATATCTCCTAATATTGATATTTTTTATTTATACTTTTATCATATATATCAATTTACATCTTGGGAGTATTAAATATTTTACAATATGCTTTAATATATAACAAAATATATATTAAAACACAAAGATAATACTAAAAAGCCCAACCGTCATCTTGTATGATAAAACCCTAACTATACTTAAGTAAACTCTAACTTTAGTAAAGTCGACATGCCCAATGCCTAATGCGAAATATCAACTCTCTCTGTCGTGGAATTAATTCCTTATGTACTGTGGATTCCAAATCCTATCAATTTTGGCACAGGTATTGTTTTGTATCTCATTTTTCGCTTCTGTAGCTTTGGGAGAAGAATAAGGTTTTCAAAAACCCTAGTTTACTGATTGTGTCGCCATGCAATCTGGAGTTCTTTTGGTCGAAATACTATAGCTTTACCTTAATCTTTGGCATCCTCTATGAGCAACTTGGAGAGCTCGAGCTTCCCTGAACTGTGAGTTCTGCTTTGTTATTGACTGTGGATTATGGTTACACATGCAACTTGAGCTCTTGCTAAAGTGAGAGTTATATCCTAGATTTATACAAAGCGATTGAACAACTTCTTATGCCATGATATTTCAAACTGGAGTCGTGACTTTCGAGAGCTTGCACCCCTAGATTTAGAAGTCTTTGAATGATGCTTTCAACTAGAGTGATGACTTTGGTTATCTCGGGCTCTTGGAATCTTTTATGACACTTCTGGTAATGAAGGCAGATTCATTGTTGAACTCTGTTTATAATGTTGTCCATGCATCTTTGTAAGAACTCGAGCTTCTTCTTTATTTGAACTTGTACTGAGATGGGCTCTCCAATACACTGCGGGTTTATGCAAAGTGAAGTTTCACTTTATTTTTTCCTGCCATATTACATGGCATTGAGAACTCGGTCTCTCTACATGATCTTTTGTGGTTGTTCTTTGATTCTTTATGCCATCAGTTAATGGCGCTATCTTTGGCTTCTACTGTCAGACTTTGGGCTTTCCACTGCATCTTGGCTTCTATTGCATGCCACTTACAGATAAGTTACTTTCTAATGCTTGAACAATATGTTTTAAATGAAGTCGTTGTTGATTTGGGTGCCCATTTTTCATAGCAAATAATTTTTGATTTTTGCCTCTTTATCTACTCTTGTTGACTCCTCAATGTTCACTATTATTTCTTTCCAAGATTTATTACTATAAAAAAGATGAATGCGGTTTGTAGTTAGAAATAATGGATGAACTCCATTTTCCTTGTCGGCTCCTCTATGCATATTGTCATTCTATTTTTTAAACAATGAAATTAACCTTGTCTTCCTTTGCCCCGTGGTTCTTTAGAAGCAGCCGAAACTCTTCAATAAATCGAATGCATTCATTAAGAAGCTTGAGAGACAAAGTTTAGAGAAACTTGGAGAGATCGACTTTAGATTTTGAACTTGATGAGGCATCCGACTGGAATAAATAACAGAGACTTTTCTATGCCTAATTCCTTAGAGTCAAGAGTATCATCCTCTAATTCCACTTTGGCTAGTCTTCCTCTTTTTCACACGGACATATTTATTTATAAATTTTGAATTTCCACTAAGTTCATTTAAATCCATTTCTCTGTATTTATTCATAGCATTAAATCAAGACACTGTTATTTGCAGTATTTTCATAATGACAAAAAATGGTATCATTTATGTATTTCACATGCATATAAAAACAATGTTGATGTATTATGTATCTTGAAACAACTTTCCTAGTTCAACATGCATATCTTTTCTTGAATTTGATTGTAAACATGTATGTTATTGTTTTGTTGTCTTCTTTGTCATCATATGTCATGTCTGATATCTTGTACGATCTCATTTGAATTTTTACTGTAGCAACTTTAAATAAAATTGCTTGATTAATTATCACCTCCAATGTTACTAATGGGGTTCGAGCATGGGATCGTGACTCCCATGAGCAAAATTTATGAAAATAGAGCCCGACCATTGGATATACATATTTCTTCTTTTATTTGCACAACTACATTACACATATGCATACTGGTTTTGGATTTCATACTGATCTGGTTTTTTCATATGCATATCTTTGAGCAAAAATTTCCATTCTGAATATGCCTTTCCTCTCCTTCTGCAAAGAAAACATTGTACTCCTCTAGAATTTTGCATAATGACAACATCATATGTTTGAAGGTAATGCATATCCTCTTTTAAACTATAACAGTTATACTACTATTTTTTCATCCTTTTCCTTTATCCAACATAACATTATGAATGACAACATTACGATGCTCCATTGTTTAATGATGACAGTCAACGGTTTGATCTCATTTATGATCTGCAAGTTTATTTCTTGTTGGTTGTAACACTTTTTCAATCAGGAACACTCATCTTTTACTGCATCATTTCATTTCATATGCACCTTTTAGCAGCATTACTGTATGAAAGTTCTGTATCTTCTTTTCTTTGCAAACTCATGAACTTTTATCCTTCCCATATCTTTAATCTAGTGAGGTTCGAGAACGGGCTCGTGAAACCCACTGTATTCCCTTTTTCTCTTCTGCAAGTTGTAAAATCTTACATTGTGTTTCTTTTTGCATTTTTATTTTTATGTTTCTCTTGTTTGCACACACTACTTTCAACATATGTCAGATTAGTAGGTACAACCAGTTAATCAATATTTGTATGTAAATGTCATGTGAAATGACATTTATGTATGAATGTTGGTTTTCTGGTTGGGTTTACTAACCTAATGTGTGGATGGTCTAAAAAAGGTTTCTCAGGTACAAGACCCAAGCCCCTTTGATTTAGATTTTCTATTCTTCTAAATGACAACTTTTGAACAATGCAGGATAACAACTATATGCAGTAAAAGGTTTCATAAAACTATCTCCCTTTGATACTTTATTTAGTTATTGTCGATGTATATCTTGCTATTGCATTGATGTTACTTGATTGATATGCAGTTCTGAAAGTGTAATTGCAGCATGCTATTTTTAGGAATCCCTGCATTGCTTAGATCCAATTTGGATCTATCTATTCTCTCTCTTCATGATTGCAAGATCATACCAGAAGAATATCCTAGACTTAGAATGCAGAACTAACTAAAAGATACAGGAAAGGACACAAGGACATGCATATTTAGATGATCGGTTATCAGAATGAAAAAGACCTCTCCAAGGCAATGCTTAGATCCCTAAATCCTCTATTTCTCTTTTATTATTTGTACATCTTCTATATGTTTGCATTTGAAAGGTGTAACCTATGAAGGAATACTTGCTTATCACATTCATTTTGAATGTTCAATGTAATGATCAATTCATGAATTTGAAAGTTTAAATCAGATCAATACTTAGAGAACAACATCAGTGTTATCATGAATGCAATAATAAGATATTTTGTCTTCAATATCTGAATAGTAGTGTTGAATGGATGTACCTTTATGAAATCCTTGTGCTGTTTATAGTTGCTATGCTGCATGTATGCTTTCTCTTCTGAATTTGAAAAATTCTGCAACTTAAAACAACAACTATAAAATTCATAATCCAAAGTAAGATAACAATCAAATTATCAATTTAGTGTATAACTAAAATGATAACATTTTCTGGCGACCTCCCATGGGTGTTTGCCTGCTGAACAAAATTAGACTAGTTGCCTTCTACTTATCCATTGGGCACAAATTCTTTAACCTCAGGAACAACTGAACCTCTCAAACTGACAACCAACTGAAAACTGAAAACTGAACTAAAGCTCATGCCAAGGATGTTACTGTTGTACTCCAGTGTCATTGCATGGATGAAATGCTTATGATATGGGGCAAAAGAATAGATTCCATGCCTTATATGATAGGTATCTCTTCATGTCATGATGGTGAAGTACATCAGTGATGTCCTTGATTTCTTCTTCACACAACAGAAACTGAAACTAAAACTGAAGCATGTGCTTGAACAACACTTAGAGAAAGAAAACTAAAACTAAAAAATTCTAGTCTACCCTAAGATAATAAATCATTCAAGGACCCTCAGATACATCCATTAACTGACTGATTGAAGTAGCTTCCTTTTCTCACCAACAGTGGATGAGATGCATGCATATGAGCAATTGAAAAGATATGCAATATAGCTTGAAGGATCTGAAACTCTTGAAGCATATCCTGAAAGTGAAAGACCAGATCACATACCTCTTGGATTTGATCAATATCAATGCAGATTTGAGGTGGATAAACATGCTGGATCTACTGCTCTATAAATGGAATTTTAGGAATAGGCCCCATTCTAGAAAGATGCCTGATTGGGAAGCCTCTTGTAATAATAAACTCTGGCTTTATGCTACTGGATTCTTTGGTTTCTTTTCTTGATTCTGGTTCCTCATGATTATCCTTCATTATTGACAGCCATGTCAATTCCTCCTCCATGGTCAAAGGATCATCATCCTCTGTTAAGTCATCTAGGAACTCATCAAAACTATTGATCCACTGGGAATCAGGAGCACTTGGTTCCAACTTGCATTCCTACACATAATCATTAGAAAGAATGTCCTCCACAATAGAGCACCCTTGAAAAGACACACATTTTGACATCTCAACCACAAGCTTCTCACAGAATTTTGTAATAATGTTGTCAAAACACTCTTCTAAGATTTGATCAACCTCTTTATCATGAATACCTTGTTGTGATGATGTGACTGGAATTTCCTCTTCATTTGAAGAACTTGGCTCAGTCTCATATCTCTACATGCTATTTTTTCTAACCTTGTTGATGCTGTCATGCATGCTCAAATAATCCAAAACTAGAACTTTTTCTTTCTATCCTTCAAATGATAGGGCTATGATGTGATTTTGATCTTCTTCCTTACTCACAAAAACTGGAAGTTCATCAAATAAATTGGGAGAAACTTGAAAATTACCAACCTCTTTATCCTTAAGAACCTGAATCATGTTGCCTCTTCTATATCTGATAATAGATCTTCATATTTTTGTTGATCACAACTTGCCAAATCTTGCCCAAAATACATGAAGCTTGGAATTCTGCACTCATAAGCTTTTGTTCAGCAACTTGTAATCTCATCTCTGCTTCCTTAGTAGCAATTTGACGATCAAGATCCTCTTCAAATTGCTTCTTCCACTGCTCACATAGTTGATCCTCATGATATTCCTGAACAAGCTTTCTAGGCTCATAAAACTCTTTATCTTGCTCATGGGAACCAATCTTTTGAGTTTCAAGGGAACCTGCAAGAAAAACTTGTGCAATCTGTGCATTTTCTTGAAAATAAGAAGGAAGTTCTTGTGATACAGTTGGCTTACCTTGGTTAAGTACAAGAACATCTTCCACAAACTCCATTGTGTTAAACATATTAATTCCCATTTCAAACAATGGATTCAGGAAAGTAACAGGTGGGTAAGTCTCTTCCTTTGTAGCTGCTAATTTCTCTTCATACCTCTTCTTCTGGGCTTTCAACTGTCTTGCAAGTTCTTGCTGATGAAGATAAGCCTGATGATCTAAACTCTCTTGCTCATGTATATAAGCTTGATACGAGCATTCTTCTTACTGTGATTGGATCTCACGCTCTCTTTTAACATCATCAATCTGCTTGCCTAATTCCTGCAGTAAAATTTGCAGACCTTCTTGTTCCTTCCTACGGTCTTGCGATTCTTGCTGAAGTTGAAGCTTTTCAGATTGACCCTCATGATATGCTCGATAATCTAACTACTCCTGTTTAAGATTTTGTGACCATGATCCCTCTTGTTGGAGGGCCTGCTCATAAGCATGTACATGGATGTATTGATTAGGGGCATATTGAACATATTGATAGCCTCTTGAGGTATGGTATCTTGGAGTAAAAATAGGCTTACGATGATTTTCATATGGCTGATAACTAGCCCATTGAACATTATTTTCATGATAAGGTGGCGAGTATTGCTGCTGCCCACAATACTATGACACCTTTATTCATGTAATAAGCTGGAAATCAGAATATAAAAAATGATCTGAAAAAATACCAGCACTTGATCTTTTGAAACTAGTAGATCTCTTCCAACAGAGTCTCCAGGTGTGTATTTGAATCCTGCCTCCAAAGGCTGAAATATTGATGCTCACACCAAGATAGCAATAATAATGAAGCTCTTCAGAACTGTGAAACAGTTCGTGGTCCCACCGGGCATGCCAAAAATTGTTGTCAATCAGGATTGCACCTATAGCTGGATGCAAATTCTAGCCGTCCTGTTGAAACATGGAAACATTCTCCTAGGTGGATGAGAGAACGAATCTCTGGATTCTAGGCCGGTTCCTATTGAATTTGGAATATCACCTAGTATTGAATTCTATGGTTTTGGGAAAAGGGGGAAGGAAAACTTGGAAAATGAAAACTAAATAAGAAAGGTGATACACCAAAGATGAATGCAGACTTATCAGAATCACAAGACTGTACCTACAAACCACACATTACTAAGTTCTACAAATGATTTTGCTTCTCAACACCTAGGATGGTTTACAATTCCTTATCAGGGTTTGGTAGCACTAATAATAGGAATTCAACCAACAAACAAATAAATTTATGCAAAAGGTCAATTCTTTAAACCTAGAATAGGAATTTGTAGTAATTCACTAATCTGTGCTTAAAAAAGGGATAAACACTTAAATGCAGAAAAACTTGAAAAGGATAGATGGAAGACTCATAAAATATGTATGAATTGTAAATCCAGCTTTATTACCTCCAAAATCTACAAAATGGCTACAAAATACAAAGGAAACGGGCAAAGGAAAGATATGTTCACTAATACCTCAAAATCCCCAAATTATGAACCCTTTACAATGAATAAGAACATCAAATATATAGCCCCCAAGGCCTATTTCAAAAAATGAGAACTCCCCCTAAAAAGGTGCTCTAAACAGATAGATCCCTTGAAATTTAGGACCACAAAAGATACTCACAATGTAGCTTCCTAAAGGCCCTCCAAAATTTTATCCCAATCCCTAAATTTAAGGCATAATTGATGCCAAAAATTAAGCCCTAAAGGCTAATTTCTAAAATGAACTCCCCTAATGTTGGCATCTTTAAAATATATCTTTACAACAATATTACCAACCCTTTACACTAATATAAAATCATCGCCCTAAACTTATATCTCCTAATATTGATATTTTTGATTTATACTTTTATCATATATATCAATTTACATCTTGGGAGAATTAAATCTTTTACAAATTGCTTTAATATATAACAAAATATATATTAACACACAAAGATAATACTAAAAAGCCCAAATCGCCATCTTGTATGATAAAACCCTAACTATACTTAAGTAAACTCTAACTTTAGTAAAGTCGACATGCCCAATGCTCAATGCAAAATATCAACTCTCTCTGTCATGGCATTAACTCCTTCTATAATGT
The DNA here is from genome assembly GCA_018584345.1 of Thuja plicata. Lineage (NCBI taxonomy): Eukaryota > Viridiplantae > Streptophyta > Pinopsida > Cupressales > Cupressaceae > Thuja > Thuja plicata. The sequence goes on from MU228267.1 coordinate 793,054, forward strand.
GGATTCCAAATCCTATCAATTCTGGCATAGGTATTGTTTTGTATCTCATTTTTTGCATCTATAGCTTTGGGATAAGAATAAGGTTTTTGAAAACCCTAGTTTACTGATTGTGCCACCATGCAATCTAGAGTTCTAGTCGAAACACTGTAGCTTTACCTTAATCTCTAGCATCCTCTATGAGCAACTTGGAGAGCTCGAGCTTCCCTGAACTGTGAGTTCTGCTTTGTTATTGACTGTGGATTATGGTTATACATGCAACTTGAGCTCTTGCTAAAGTGAGAGTTGTATCCTGGATTTATACAAAGGGATCAAACAACTTCTTATTTCATGAGATTTCAAACTGGAGTCGTGACTTTCGAGAGCTCGGATCCCTGGATTTAGGAGTCTTTGAATGGCATTTTCAACTAGAGTGATGAATTTGGCTAGCTCGGTCTCTTGGAATCTTTTAAGGCACTTCTGGTAATGAAGGCGCATTCATTGTTGAACTCTGTTTATAACAATGTCCATGCATCTTTGTAAGAACTCGAGAAGCTTCTTTATTTGAACTTGTACTGAGCTGGGCTCTCCAATACACCGTGGGTTTATGCAAAGTAAAGTTTCACTTTCTTTTTTCCTGCCATATTACATGGCATTGAGAACTCAGACTCTCTGCATGATCTTTTGCGATTGTTCTTTGATTTTTTATGCCATCAGTTAATGATGCTATCTTTGGCTTCTACTGTCAGACTTTGGGCTTTCCACTGCATCTTGGCTTCTACTGCATGCCACTTACAGATAAGTTACTTTCTAATTCTTGAACAATATGTTTTAAATGAAGTCGCTGATGATCTGGGTGCCCATTTTTCATAGCAAATAATTTCTGAGTTTTGCCTCTTTATCTGCTCTTGTTGACTCCTCCATGTTTGCTATTATTTCTTTCCAAGATTTATTGCTATAAAAAATATGAATGCAGTCTGTAGTTAAAAATAATGGATGAACTCCATTTTCCTTGTTGGCTCCTCTTTGGATATTGTCATTTTATTTTTTAAACAATGAACTTCACCTTGTCTTCCTTGGCCCTGTGGTTCTTTGGAAGCAGCCAAAACTCTTCTGTAAATCTAATTCATTCATTAAGAAGCTCGAGAGACAAAGTTGAGAGAAACTTTGAGAGATCAACTTTAGATTTTGAACTTGATGAGGCATCCAGCTAGAATAAATAACAGAGACTTTTCTATGCCTAATTCCTCAGAGTCAATAATATCATCCTCTAATTCCACTTTGGCTGGTCTTCCTCTTTTTCACACAGATAGATTTATCTATATCTTTTGAATTTCCACTAAGTTCATTTAAATCCATTTCTCTGTATTTCTTCATAGCATTAAATCAAGACACTGTAATTTGCAGCATTTTCATAATGACAAAAAATGATACCATTTATGTATTTCACATGCATATACCAACAATGTTGATGTATTATGTATCTTGAAATGGCTTTCCTAGTTCAATATGCATATCTTTTCTTGAATTTGATTGTAAACATGTATGTTATTGTTTTGTTGTCTTCTCTGTCATGATATGTCATGTCTGATATCTTATACAATCTCATTTGAATTTGTACTCTAGCAACTTTAAATAACATTGCTTGATTAATTATCACCTCCAATGTTACTCATGGGGTTCGAGCACGAGCTCGTGATTCCCATGAGCAACATTTGTGAAAACAGAACCTGACCATTGGATATACATATATTTCTTCTTTTATTTGCACAACTACATTACACATATGCATACTGGTTTTGGATTTCATACTGATCTGATTTTTGCATATGCATATCTTTGAGCAAACATTTCCATTTTGAATATGCCTTTCCTCTCCTTCTGCAAAGAAAACATCATACTGCTCTAGATTTTTGCATAATGACAACATCATATGTTTGAAGGTAATGCATATCCTCTTTTAAATTGTAACAGTTATACTACTATTTTGTCATCCTTTTACTTTATCCAACATAACATTATGAAGGACAACATTATGATGCTCCATTGTTTAATGATGACAGTCCACGGTTTGATCTCATTTTTGATCTGCAAGTTTATTTCTTGTTGGCTGTAAAAATTTTTCAATCAGGAACACTCATCTTTTACTGCATCATTTCATTTCATATGCACCTTTTAGCAGCATTACTGTATGAACTATATCTTCTTTTCTCTCTCAACTCATGAACTTTTAGCACTCCCGCATCCTTAATCAAGTGAGGTTCGAGCACGGGCTCGTGACACCTTTTGGAAAGTTGACTTCCTGAGGAAGCATGGCTTATTTTGTGTTGTCAATCATGGAAACAAATTCATACTAATTTTCTGTCAAAGATAACTTAGAAGATAAAATGACTAAGTACAAAATACAGAGCAAACAGACAGATACAGAGATCAGCACATCAGTGCGCATGTTAGTGACCACACCAGATCAGGCGTGCTTAGGTATATACTCTATGGTGTATATACATGCTATATCCAAACGTGCAAGGTCAGAACTTTAGTACATAAAAGTTACAGACAGATTAGTACACTACAGTCCAGGAAACAATCCAGAATACAGAACACAGAAGCCGACTACTGTTTTGGTCAGCGTGTATTATTTTGTGATGCTAAGGCTAAGCGCCTTTAGTTATAAGTTTGTAATGATGTAATTAATGTTGTTGTAAACATGCTTTAGCTGACTTGTTTGGAAGCGTTGTATATTTTGTTAAGAGGCCGACTAAGTGTTATGTTCTGGGTCGCACCTATTCGTTTGTAAAGATATAAGTATGTAATGTATTGTTATGTTACATCGTGTAAGAGAAGTCAATTATTGTGCAAGAAGAAGTTACAGAGGTACTATATAATGAATTCAGAAGAAGATATAGCTCTTTAAGGAGTAAGAGCATCCACGCATACACAAAACTGATCAGACAACAGTGTCACTACAATAGTTCATTTTTGATATAGTGCATATCAACATTCAGAGGGTTGTAGCCTTCATATTATTGGGTAGTGAGCCTAGGCAGTGAGTCATCCACCCCTAACAGGGTTATTACTCCTAACAGAGTCAGACCCTTAACCAGGTCATTGTACTCAATTTGTAAAGACTGCTTCTAACAGGGCAAAGGAACTTTAACAGTTTCATTATACCTAGTACAATATTTTGTGGGTAATAATCCCCACCAGAGTTTTCCTCTAATCAAGGTTCTCTGTAATCAAATCATGTGTTATGTGTTCTTGTGTTAATATTCTTGAATGCATATTTTTTTTATGTTTAATTGGTTGAAATATAATTAATTGATAAACACTGATTCACCCCCCCCTCTCAGTGTTTCTAACAATTGGTATCAGAGCTCTGGTCCTCTGAAAGAAAGTTTAACCACTTGAGGAGATCATGGACTCAGTTGAAGCAAAGCATTTGAAAAAGAATCTTGAAGCAGCTCTTGAAGATCTTGACAGATCTGAGAAGGAAAATCAAGAACTAAGATTAAAAAATGATGGCTCCCAAATACTTATTAAAAGGCTAAGAAAAGATCTAAAAGATTGTTCTAAAAGTGATCTAGGACAAATGGTCAAAAAGCTTAATGAAGAAAATAAATCTCTAAAAGATAAACTTGAAGATTTGGAGGAACAACTTATAGATAACCAGAATAACATTGAAGACAAGATCAAAGAAAGCAAACAATTGGAAGATGAACTTTCGCAGGCAAACATGAAAGTCTTGGAATTGGAAAACATGAAGAAGAAGTTGGAAACTGAATTAACAGAAGCAAATGATAAGATTGATAAACTCCACACAAATTCTGATTTGATTCAATCCCAGCTCAATGCACAAAGAAAAAAGGGAAACACTTCTGGTCTTGGATTCAGTACAACACAAGATGAAATCAAATCATCACAAGAGAAAGGAAAAACACTTGAAGCATCT
>MU228267.1:799841-834856 GCA_018584345.1 Thuja plicata
ACAGGTCTCTGCGCCCACAGTGACAATAACTACTGAGAAAACTAAAGATACAGAAGATACTATAATAGTTGACAATGTCAAGATATCTATGACAGCTTCTGATAATGATATGAACAAGGTTGATGAATAAATGAACATTGATGATACATCTTTACAATAGGATGAAGTTCCTTTGATTGATCTAATAGATTTGGATAAGGAGAAAAACACTCAAGTTGATGAGTCACCAGTTAAAGAGGTACATATCAAAAGTGAATGTGTAGAAACAAGTCAGAATACTATTCTGTCACCATCCACCTCATTGTTGTCAAGGTTAATTCCTGATTCAGCGAGTTTTGACACATGGGAAGAAGAAGACCTCATTAAGATCAGCGTCCTTGCCATGGAAAAGGCAAAGGAGAAACATGTGATGAAGAACCCATGCTTTATTGAATCAATAAACATTCTGAATGAGTTAGTTCCTGCTGATAAGAAAGTTGCAAAAGTTCAAACTATTGAACATGTGGATAGTGTACTAACAAACTTCAAGTCACACTTCACCAGCTTAGTAGAGACAGCTATTAAGATTGCAGAAGATGAGTATAAGAAGGAAAGATTGAATGAAGTGGTGAAGAACTTTACCTTGGATCTGAACTCTCTGAAGATTGGACAGTCTATACTGAAAGAGTTGGAAAAAAAAGGGAAGAAAGTTATAGCAAACTGCATGGATAGAGTGAAGCTCACCTCTGAGCACACTAAAAAGATAAAAGAATCTTAAAAAATGGTGGAAAACATAAGAAAATCTGTTGAGAATTCCACGTAGGACATGAACATATGCAATAATGTCTACCAAGGACAACTGGAAAAAATTGAGAAGGCAAAGATTGAAATAAGCAAGATAAGAATTAGACAAACTCAGTTGAGAAATGTACTTGCACCTTCATAAGCAGTTCTTATTGAGAACATCAAACATATAAATGACACATTGCAAACTTATGAGCAAGGTCCTTGCTTGGATCTAGTGAAAATGGAGAAGTTAACATATGCTTTATGCGCGCACCTCCAAACAATTGATGCAATGAAAGCATTCTGGCAGGAAGAGATTCAGTCTCTTCAAGTTGTGTACCCGGATGTATATATGGAGTAAGTATGAAGACTTACAGTTTTTTGCACACCTTTTTCATTCATGTCAAAGGGGGAGTAGTATAGAATGTGTATATACGAAAAAGTATTTATGTATATATCATTAAGTATATGTATATACAGTCATTTTTGAATGAAGTCATTTTGTGTAACTTGGCCACATTCCTTTGTTGCCATAAATGAAAAAGGGGGAGATTGTTGGCAAGTTGACTTATTTTGTGTTGTCAATCATGGCAACAAAGTCATACTAAGTTTCTGTCAAAGATAACTTAGAAGATAAAATGACTAAGTATAGAATACAGAGAAAACAGATAGATACAGAGATCAGCACATCAGCGCGCATGTTAGAGACCACATCAGATCAGGCGTGCTTAGGTATATACTCTATGGTGTATATACATGCTATATCCAAATGTGCAAGGTACAAAACTTCAGTACGGAAAAATTACAGACAGATTAGTACACTGCAGTCCAGGAAACAGTCCAGAATACAGAACACAGAAGCCGACTACTGTTTTGGTCAGCGTGTATTATTTTGTGATGCTAAGGCTAAGCGCCTTTAGTTATAAGTTTGTAATGATGTAATTAGTGTTGTTGTAAACACGCTTGAGCTGACTTGTTCGGAAGTGTTGTATATTTTGTTAAGAGGCCGACTAAGTGTTATGTTTTGGGTCGCGCCTATTCGTTTGTAAAGATATAAGTATGTAATGTATTGTTATGTTACATTGTGTAAGAGAAGTCAATTATTGTGCAAGAAGAAGTTACAAAGGTACTATATAATGAAGTCAGAAGATGATATAGCTCTTTAAGGAGTAAGAGAATCCACGCATACACGGAACTGATCAGACAACAGTGTCACTACAACAGTTCATTTTTGATATAGTGCATATCAACATTCAGAGGGTTGTAGCCTTCATATTATTGGGCAGTGAGCCTAGGTAGTGAGCCATCCACCCCTAATAGGGTTATTGTAAAAGACTCCTAACAGAGTCAGACCCTTAACCAGGTCATTGTACTCAATTTGTAAAGACTTCTTCTAACAGGGCAAACAAACTTTAACAGGTTCATTATACCTAGTACCATATTTTGTGGGTAATAATCCCCACCAAAGTTTTCCTGTGATCAAGGTTCTCCATAATCAAATCATGTGTTATGTGTTAAGATTCTTGAATGCATATTTGTTTTATGTTTAATTGGCTGAAATATAATTAATTGATAAACATTGATTCACCCNCCCCCCCCCCCCCCCCCTCTCAGTGTTTCTAACAACACCCACTGTATTCCCTTATTCTCTTCGACAAGTTGTAAGCTCTTGCATTGTGTTTCTTTCTGCATTTTCATTTTTATGTTTCTCTTGCTTGCACACACTACTTTCAACATATGTCAGATTAGTAGGTACAATCAGTTAATTAAGATTTGTATGTAAATATCATGTGAAATGGCATTTATGTATGAATGTTGGTTTGCTGGTTGGGTTTACTAACCTAATGTGTGGATGGTCTAAAAAAAGTTTCTTAGGTACAAGACCCAAGTCCCTTTGATTCAGATTTTTTGTTCTTCTAAATGACAACTTTTGAACAATGCGGGATAACAACTATATGCAGTAAAAGGTTCCATAAAACTATGTCCCTTTGATACTTTATTTAGCTATTGTAGATGTATATCTTGCTATTGCATTGATGTTACCTGATTGATATGCAGTTCTGAAAGTGTAATTACAGCATGCTATTTTTAGGAATCCCTGCATTGCTTAGATCCAATTTGGATCTATCTATTCTCTCTCTTCATGATTGCAGGATTAGACCAGAAGAATATCCTAGACTTAGAATGTAGAACTAACTAAAAGATACAGGCAAGGACACAAGGACATGCAAATTCAGATGATCGGTTATCAGAATGAAAAATACCTCTCTAAGGCAATGCTTAGATCCCTAAATCCTCTAATGCTCTTTTATTAATTTAAGCATTGTACATCTTCTATATGTTTGCAATTGAAAAGTGTAACCTATGTTGTCACATTCATTTTGAATGTTCAATGTAATGATCAATTCATGAATTTGAAAGTTTAAATCAGATCAATACTTAGAGAACAACATCAGTGTTAATATGAATGCAATAATAAGGTATTTTATCTTCAATATCTGAATATTAGTGTTGAATGAATGTACCTTTATGAAATCCTTGTGCTGTTTATAGTTGCTATGCTGCATGTATACTTTCTCTTCTAAATTTGAACAATTCTGCAACTTGAAATAACAACTATAAAATTCATAATCCAATGTAAGATAACAATCAAATTATCAATTTAGTGTGTAACTAAAATGATAACAGGTCCTACAAGAACAAGATCTTATTATGGTGAGTTGTATTTTATACTTTTTGTTGATGAGTTTTCTAGGATGACGTGTGTTACATACTTAAGGGAGAAATTTGAGATATTTGAAAAATTCAATATATTCAAAGCAAAAGTTGAGAATGAATCAGGCATGAATATAAAATTTTTGAGATCAGATAGAGGTGGTGAGTTTACTTAAGACTTATTTAATACCTATTGCGGAGAGAATGAAATATACAGACAAACATCTAGAACACCACAACAGAATGAGATAGCAGAGCGAAGGAACTGAACAATATTAGATGTCGCTGGAAGGAAATGTATCATATGTTCCTTGGAGAGAAGTTGTTGGTACTGATTTGTATACCTTGAACAGAATTCAGACCAAATAAGGTAATGTAGACAATAATTTATACTTGAGAACTGGTGAAGATGAAATTTTAATCATATAAGTTTTTGTTGATGATAGCATTTTTGGAGGTAATGTTGAAATGAGTAAAAAGTTCTCTAAAGAGATGGAAAATGAATTTGAAATGTCAATGATTGGTGAGATGAAATTTTTTCTTGGTTTGCAAATGAATCAGAACAAGAATGATATTTTTATATCTTAGACCAAGTATCTTAAGGAGATGTTGAATAAATTTGGAATGAAAGACTATAAACCTGTTGGGACACCTATGGTGACTGGTTATAAACTTACTCATAATGATGAAACTCAAAGTGTTTTTCAGACAAAGTACAAATCAATGATTGGAGGTCTACAATATCTAACTCACACCAAACTGGATATTTCCAATACAGTTGGAATTGTGTCAAAATATCAAGCAGATCCTAAAGAGACACACCTAGCTGTTGTGAAAAGAATTTTCAGATACCTGAAAGGAACAATAGAGTATGGATTATGGTATAAAAAATCTGATGACTTTATTTTACATGCTTATACTGATGTTGATTGGGCAGGTAGTGTGGATGATAGAAAGAATACAAGTGGAGGAGCATTTTTCCTTGGAAAAAGGCTAGTTTCCTGGTTAAGTAAGAAGCATGATTATATAGCCCAGTCTACTGCCAAATCTGAGTATGTTGCTGCTACTATAAATTGCATACAAGTTGTTTGGATGAAACAAATGTTGAATGATATTGAATTTTTTTGAAGAGCCAGTGGTTATCCATTGTGATAACACTAGCGCAATAAATATGTCGAAGGATTCTGTAATGCATTCAAAGACTAAACATATTTCTATTAAGTATCATTTCTTGAGAGACAAGGTTTGTCTTTTAACATGGAGTGTGTACTGTAATGCTGTAATAAACTCCTAACATGGCTAAATCTTTTAACATGGATACTATACTCCCAGTACATCATTTGTGGGTGCTAATTCCCTCCGGGGTTTTACTTTTAACAAGGTTTCCACGACAACAAATGATTGTGTTATTGTGTTGACATTTACCATGTTATCATTTGATGTGAAATTTTGATTTATAAAGTTTAATGTTTAATAATTTGTCTCACAACTGATTTTTGCCCCCTTCACTTGTGTTGGTGGACTGTTATTCCTAACAAGAATTAGTAACAAGAATTAGCTAAAAAGGGATATGAATGGACCATCATTCTAGTTGAATGAATATAAATTTGCACATGCAAAAAGTGAAAAAATGACAAACATCTTATGAATATAGTAGAAGACTATTTTTTTTATACAAAACACGAAACAAGATCTCGAGGGAGTCATGAGTCTTCACATACACACGACATCAATTCCTATAACAAGAAGAGTAAATATTGTCAGTCCTCAGCCATTAACAAAATGAGTACCAAAGCATTTACAATTCAAAATCTACAAAACAATACTATTCCAGATGCAACCAGTGACAAACATATTATCTGGGACAACCAAATTTCCTTGCCATTTAAACCACAACAAAATAGTGCAACCAACAATCGAACCTTAGTTAACAGTAGCTCCAAGACCACTCCAAATGAAAATCTACTCAGAAATAAATTGCATCGATCAAGGCCAATTCAAATCATTCCATACCAAAATCAAAACAAAGCTTGCACAATCACAAACGAAGCACATAACAGCATGGACAAGAGCAGAGCAATTATCAATCCTCTTTACAACGACCTTAGCCCAAATCTAAATCCATCCCCGAAAATGTTTGGATTACGACCTCCATTACCAAACAATCCATACAGTGATCTTTACAGTCTTCCACAATCTTCGCCCCCTGAAGGCATGGATTTTAGCTCGCCTAGATGTTGGACATGAAATTCTTATACTATACCCTCTCCTCTTTCAGCCTGGATTCCCTTTCCTGACACGGATCCCTCCTTCCAAGAAAAAAGAAAACTAGAAGCTTTTGGCCTGACGACGCCGCTGCGTCCGGCCGAAGAAAAACACGAGCAATTAGCGCTGCCAAAGTTGCTTCAAATCCTGAAAATTCAGGTAAATGAGCTTGCAAAAATAAAGGAGTTTAAAAAGGGCGGCAATGGAACGGTTTTCGGAGTCTTCCATGAGCACACCTCGTAGGCATTTGCGCTGAAAATACTGCAAAATGGGCAAAGACAGGACGCAAATGGAAAACGAAATAAATATTTTCCATATCCTCAAACCCTACCCGCACAAACACATTGTGCAATTTTCCTACGCCTGATACTGACAAATACAAGAGCCCTGAGCGCGTTAACTCGTCAGGATTTCCATTAACAGACGTGAATGATATGTTCAAGGCTGATATTTGGAGCTTGGGAATTTGCTTGCTGGCCTGCTGTAACGACAAGAACAGGTGGGAGAACAGGGTTAGTGAATATTTGAATGGGCGGAATGGGATTCCTGTGCTAGAAGGAGGCCTCCGGCAGAATGATGTCAGGGATTTTTTTCCAGCTCTAAAGATCCCTCACAGAGGCATGGTGCCACTAATCTTCTTCATCATCCCTTCATTATAAATCGTCAAGAATAACACCAATATCTGAAATTAGAGAACAAGATAGTAATGCAATTACAGGGTAATTGATGCGTGTGTTATTACGATAAATCTGATAAAACCAACAAAGATGAAATCAGATTTATGCTTGTGTCCTTAAAAGTGTCAAACATGTAATTTAAAAAGAAAATAATTTAATTAATTATTATATGATTAGAGGAAGAGTTTTAATAGTTGTTATAGTTAGTTTTGTACATTTACAAATGTTATATGGTAGATTGAATTTTGATAGTTTTTAATTGTTTTTGTACAAAATTTAATTGCTTATAGCTATTTAAAGATGTCTCCATATCTAATCATCTCAAAAATTGCCAATATTCATGTACAAATGCTCAATAAAGTTGAACAATTCCTCTAATTAAAATCTACAAAATTTAACTACTTGGAAGTGGACAGCTATTGGTTGGTACATATGAAATTTATTTATAGGCTTTTAGTTATTATTATTTTGTTTCCTTAGTTAATAATTGAGGGGGGTTGGGTGAATAAGTAGTGAACAATCATTGGAGAATGGTCTACTAGTGGGTCACTTCCCCTAATCGTTTTGGTTGGAGATTCATATTTTTTTCCAATTTATATTACTCTTTTTGAGTTTCCATTCTATCAAAATTGTCCTAAGTACAATCCGAATCTTATCTTTTACAACATCAAGAGCCTTGCACTTAACAAAACTTGATCTCTAGTACACTCATTCTAAACCATTTAGTATCACTAGGAAATTAAAGACCTTTAACTCCATAATTGTTTTAGATAAAGGACATAATTGATTAAGATATACAAATTAGGATAGATAATTAAAATAATAGTTTGGAAATTGTATAATTTGTTAGATAGATTTAATTTTATGATTATGTTGATGTTATTTTGGATAAATTTATTACTATGAAGAATTAATTGATTACATTTGATATGGTTTTAAGAATCTCTCAAAAAAATCTACAAAGTGATTTTCACCTCTACAGGTCAATATGAACTATTGAGAACCTAATCTTACATTAATAATTGATCTCAATTGTAAACAATACTCATCTAACAAAATGTGTACATAAAGATTCACCTTTTAGATATTTGAATTAGTCAAGCTAAATTAAAAGGTCAAACATGTTCTTCTCAGTCAAGCCCCAAGAGGAGAAAAAAAGACCAACAAACATATATAGTTGGTATATATGATGATGATAATGAAGCAAATTTAATTCCCTTATTACATTCAGAATCAAAATGTATTTTTAATTATTTTTATTTTCAAAAGTGTATAACTGCGGCTTTTTCCCTGTTAGGAAGGAGACAAAAGCAACAACAGAGGAGGGGTGGTCTGTTCCAGACGACATTATTGACCTCGTTGATGTATGAAGTTGAAAAGATGACATGGATCTCCTACTGCCTCTATCGGACATTGCTCTTGCTACGTAGCGACTGTTTATTTTGATCATACTTCAAGGTTGGCCATGGCTACTTCACCCTGTTTTAATTTTTGAAGATGGTTTGAAAGATGAGGTTTTGGAGTGCAAAGATTATTCGCCTCTCATGATTTTATTGGTAGATTTAATCGAGTATAGCCTTCTCTTTCCGAATGTAAATATTTTGGAGACCTTGATGGAAGGAAAATAATAAGAAATAACAGAGAAAATAGAGTAATTACAGAGAGTTTTTATTGTATTGAAATCATAGATTAATTACACTGCAAATTTAATAATATAAACTTTGAAAACCACTGTAAGAAGTGAAGTTACAATTAACATGCAATCAGAGAAGAATATTGCGGTGACCCATAAATTACGGTTCAGACTGGAAGTCAAAACGATGATTGAAAATCACACACCATAGTTGAAGTTGAAGCAGGGAGTTGCAATTACACACTAACACCCCCCTGATTCTAACTAAGAAAGGAATGAGGAAAGAGGGAAAAAACCAAGTGGGAACAAACCCCCCCCTCAAAATTATGCTAAGAAGGAAAGAAAACTACTGGATTACAGTGTCTTTCACCCCAAGACCTCGGAGAAAGTGAAACTTCTTCTCAGTGAATGTCTTCGTGAAGATGTTAGCAATATGGTGAGACATGGCATAGTACTACAAATCTATGATGCCATCATTGATCAAATCTCAGATGTAGTGCATGTGGATCTTGATGTGTTTTTTCTGTTGTCATTGTACTGGATCTCTATAAACTGCTCGTGTACTTTGATTGTCACACCAAATGAGAGATGGACTATGAAAATGGATGCCTAGCTCAGTGAGGAAGTGATGCAACCAAATAGCCTGAATGGTAATATTGACTGCACCTCTATAGTTAGCCTCTATAGAGGATAAAGCAATGAAAGATTACTTCTTACTTGACCAACAAATTGGACCAGATCCCAAAGTGAGTACATATGCTGAAGTGGATTTGCGATCAATGCTATCACCAACCCAATCATAATTAGTATAGCCAATGAGATCCAATGTACATCTAGCTTAATAATGAATCCCATAGTTCATGGTTCTTTGAACATAGCGAAGTATACACTTGGAAGCTTTCCAATGTAGGTCATGAGGCTCCTGCATGTATCTAAAAAAAGCACCCACTGCATATGATAGATCTGGATGAGAGTGAGTGAGATAAAGAAGACTCCCCATAAGATGACGGTAGAGTGTGCAATCAACCAATGGTGTATTCTTTCCATCCTCAAGCTTGACCCCCGACAGGAAAGGTGTGGTGGATGGCTTACAATCAGTCATGTGAAATCAAGCCAAGAGATCCCTTGCATACTTGGATTGAGAAACTTGGAAACCTAATTCAATCTCGCTGATTTCAAGGCCAAGGAAAAAGTTGAGGAGACCCATGTCTGTCATGGAAAATTGATCATGCAAAGCGGCTTTGGTTGCAACAATAGTTGTGGCTGAATCACCTGTTATTAGTAAATCATCTACATAGAGTACTATGAGCAACAAATAGTTAGATGTTCTCAACATATAAACATTTGGATTTCCTGCAGTTGCTGCATAAGTTTGAGGATCAGATTCTTGAATCACATAAAGGGGCATTGGCTTGAATGGATCAACTGAAAATGTATGAGGGGTAGCATATAAATCAGTCAAGGTCCATATTCTTTGTTTTCTCACAGGAGATACCAAATCATCACTAGAAGCCCAATTTGGAATTGGTTCTAGATCTGGATCTGCATTGGAATGTATGTGTTCATCTGATTCAGATTTAGATAAATCTAAAATCACATCAGAATGATTGCATGTATCTATAGGACAGGAAAATGAGGAAAAAATGCACACAAGAGGAACCATCAAACTCTAAAGTATGCACAGTCAACCTATCCAAACACAATAAATTGAGACAAAGAAATGCAAATTATGAACAAAACTGCCTCAATTTGACAATTGTGCTCTTTCTTGCTTCTCAAAATGTTGATGTAGCTCTCATATGGACATGATGCACTCAAAACATGAAATAAAAAGACTATAATGATGGTGAGAAGATTAAAAAATGCGATGGTTAACTTGATTGAGAAAATTGATCTCAATTTATAGGAAGAAAGACCAAATTGCAGAATTAGCAATTAGGTGCACAAATTAGAAGATTGTCATAATTGAGAAGTGAAATTGGAAAAATTTCATATTATGACACACTATGACAAATTGTAAGAGATCCAATTGCGAAAGTTAGTGTGGAGAAGGAAATGGAAACTTTGTCATAAAGAATGACAAATTATGACAAAGGAAAAGAAGAAAGTGTCATAAATTATGACAATTATGACAAATGGAGGCTAATTAATAGGAGGGAATTTTGAATTATAAAAACTCATATTTCCCACAAAAATGGAAATTAGTAAATAGGAATTAACCAATTAATTAATTGTGGAGACATAGGAAAGACGAAATAAATAAAGTCAATTTATTTATCCAAATAGGACATAGGGATAAACTATGGGTTATTCATCCCAAGAAGACAAATTAATGGATCATTGACTGAATTGATGGAAATGATGTGAAGTTGACTTGATTTTGATGACTTTGATGAGGATTAGGAACAATTTTGATGGTTCCAGAATGGTTTAGCAAATGACGAGGCATCGATGATCTTTGACAATCCACTCGAATTGATTGCTGACAAAATAACATCGATGAACTTTGACAATGCTATTAAAGAAGCCATATGATGACAAGGAATCGATGAAATTTGACAATGCACTTGAATAATGATGAGGATAAGGTATTGATGAACTTGACAATCCTCCTACGGAGACATCAACAAACTTGACAATGCTCTTGGATTGATGATGATAAGGCATCGATGAACTTTGAAAATGCCTTGGACTATATTGATGATGATAGCATCGATGAAGTTTGACAACACTGTCGAAGGAGGATTGAAAAGAGATGAGGCATTGATGAACTTTGACACTACCCTAGAATGATCTAAATGAGTTTGGAATGATCTTGGATTGATTTGGGAAGATTAAGAATGATTAGGATAGGTTAGGATTGGTTTAGGAAGATGATCAATTCGGCCAAAAAGAGAGAAATGTTAGTAATTGATGACATGGAAGAATGCCACTATATTAGTGAATGATAAAGATCAAACACACAATATAGAAGACATGTTAAAAAAAGGGGGGCATAGGCATTGAACCATTTTTTGGGTGTCTACAATTTGCCCCTCTTTGATACAGTGCGATTATGAGCATTGTGTAAAAGAAAAATTAAAAATTATGCCCCAGTGGATCGACATAATGGACGTAGGATGTCCCCTCAAAAAATTGGGCAAAAATTGACATGAGGATATTTTTTGAAAAGAAAAGATTGTTAGGATTGACAAAAGAAATGTTAGGAGAAAATAGAAATTAGACAGAAGAGAATAATAATTAGTAGTGATGAAACATGCTTTCATAAGTGCATTATTGTCACGAGAGCTTTATTTAATATGGAAAAATGGATGCGTCGCACCATGCCACAGAAAGTCAAAGTGATAATGTGATCCCTTTGTGTAAAAACAAACACATGGAAGACAAGGAATGTTTCCATCCATCCTGAAGCATATGACATACATGCCTCAAAAATTTATGAAAAATACCCCACAAGAAGAAGACAAAAATAGGGGATCATAAACCATCCCGACCACTCTCATCACTCAGTGATATCCTGGAGTAGCATAAGTACACGATTGAAGATAAATCAATAAAAGATAAGACTCACTGAACCAAGCAAGTCAACACCAATTCGGATCTTGTTGACAAAGTTGATAGTTTGTTTGATTGATGATAATGATGATGATGTCTGGTTTCAGGAATGAAGTACCCTGTCTAAGACAAATACCGCCTAGTTCAAGTATACCACACCCTATATAAGACAAATGATAGCTTTGATAAAGGATAAATTGATATTGATTGATTGATAGGACAAGTTTGATCTGATTGATTGCTGACGTGATTGGATATTTTGTCTGTTAATGCGTGATTTCATTAAGCACAATGTTTGATAAGTCTTCAGATTGCGTCTGCTCAAATGTCTGTCTTGTCACTAGGGACAATTTATTGAAAACAACATGCGCTTATGTACATGACGAGAAAATGAAATGAGTGTCATAAAATGACATTTGATACTGAATTCTTTTTTGATTATTTTTTCGATTTGTAGGATTTTTTAGGACTTTTTATGTTTTTTATTAAATTTTCAGCATCATATTTGATTTTTTTTAGGACATTATGTATTTTTTTGAATTTTTTTAGGATATTAATATTTACATGAGCAAGATTTGAATTGCCCCTGGTGTCTAGCAAGGCAAGAACATTGTGAAAGGAGAAATGGATTGGTAGATGGATGAAGGCCAAGGGTCACTTGCATTGGATATGTTTGGGTGCCAAGGACTATCCAAGAAATGGGATAACATGTTTTTGCCAAGATAAGGGATTGGACATGATAATGGTACGGAAATGAAATGGTGCACTGGATGGCATGAGAATGGACATGTCAAGAGGTTTCTTTGAAAATATGTTTCACATTTAATGTCCTTATTTTATGTCAAGACCAAGATATGGATTTGGATAGGAAAATGATAAGATATGGATGATAAAATGACAAGATATGGAAAAAGGAAATGCTAGGATAAGAAAGATCAAGAATGGACAAGGGGGAATAGGGACTGAAGGTTGATACGATAAGATAGGAAATATGGACTAAAGGGAATGTGAATAAGATAAAGAAGATAGGATATGTGATGCTTCTAGGGAGATCCCTAGCCTTGTCAAGATCAAAGTGGGAAAAAGGGAATAGGACAAGGGATATGAGAGGCATAGGATAATGGAGGAAACAATGGGGAGAATGGAGGATAATGACAGGGGTATGATATGATAGGAAAGCATGGATGAAGCCTGCCCCCAAATACCAAATACAATAAGTTCATAAAATTACACATTGACTTTTTTGACTTTTTGACCTTTAGGAAAGATGGATGCATGATATGACATGTACGGAGGACTCAAGCACTTTACTCTTTGGACGATTCTCTTGAAGGACATGTAATAACGAACCATGACTATGACACTAAGCTCAAAGATATTGGTAGGGTAATAAAAAGGGAGATGACACAGATGATTGGATAGGATAGGATAAGGATTATGCCAAGGGTTGGATAGGTTGGATGAAAGGATGGAAAATAGGTGTTGGATGATGGAGGGAGTGAAAGAAGGCTTGGTTTTTGAATGGATGGAAATGGATACAAGAATAACATTGGCACACACCTTGAAGGGTGATGGAGTGATGAAGGAGAATGAGATTTTGGACTTCGAAGGCTTAATGGAGAAATGGATATGGATTTTGGGACACAAGGACCCAAAATGGATTTGGAAGATGGAAGACATTTAGATGGAGGGATAGAAATTTTGGATGCTGGTTTTGATTTTTCTTTAGGACATTGTGCTTCAAGGAGCTTCTTAGGAATCCACATACATTTTTCCTTTTTATTCTTTTGTGGGTCCTTTGAATGCATTGCTTGCACAATGGATTTTGGAACCCATATGGATTTTGATTTTTCTTTTTGCTTAATGGGTCTTTGTGGCCTTTTGGAAATTTATTTTTCTTTTTGGATCAAATTTTTCTTTTTTTGTACATGTCGATTAGACTGGACATGTTGATGCTTGACTGCATGTGGATTGCTTGAGTTGTGGATTTTATGCTTGGCATCAAAATTGCTTGGAAAGGAAATGGAATTCATGGATGGGTCAGAATGATATGGGGGCCTTTTGGATGGATGGACGGTTCTCCAAGATGTGTGCCTTTTTCAAATTGCATTTGGGAAAGGGTAAATGTGTTATGAACTAATGGATGGAAGAATATATGGACCTAGGATGGATGGAAGGGTTGAAGGGGGAGGTATATGTTTGGATTTGGATTTGGAAGGGATACCAACACCTTTGTTATTAAGGCCATGACCATTAAAATGTTCTTTGATATGAAAGGGTTGTAATATACAATTGTCATAGAGGCTTGACCCTTTCACTTGATAATGCTTGCTTTGACTCGTAGGACACTTACTAGAAGATGCAAGTCCATTATTAGGTGGATATAATTTGGAAGGACTCATAGGATCATGAAATGAACCAAATTGGATAGAGGAAGAGGAACCCATTTGACATGTAAGGAGTTCATGAGCAACTTGCATAGATGTACTTGAATCACAAGGGAAATCGAGAGGAACAATGGGATCCTGCGATGGAATAGGAGTAATGACAAGATCATTTAGTAGGATAGGATCTTGTAGGGAATTTGGAGTAGGAAAAGGAAATGAAGGGATAGAAGGATCTCGAGGACAATCTGGAGGGATAATGGGATCTTTTTGTAGACATGGACATGAAGGGATACTTTGATCTTGACTTGGAATGGGATCACGGGACTCCATTTGAAAAGTAATTTGCTCTTGAATTTGGATGGAAAGAAGAATTGAAGGGAGGTCATGATCTTTCTTAGGAAGTGAAAGGTCAATGGGACTTGGAAGGAGAATTTGGTCTTGATATGGAAGGGGATCATCTTGGATGGGATTATCATAAGGCTCAAGGGAAATTGGATCTTGGTAAAAAATTGGAGGGGATTCTTTATTATTGCGACTTTGATCTTAATTCATTTTAGGACATGTTTCTTTCTTCTTTGGATCATCCTCTTGACATGGGGTATGGATTTGAATATGCAAGGGGGATTTTGGAAAGGAGTCAATGTTTTGGCATGAGGGAGATGACATTTGCATGGAACTCTCTTCAAAGAGATTACTTGAAAATGGAGGACATGGTGACATTGGTTCTAGCATTTGGGAATTATGGAAAGGACTTGAATTAGCTTTAATTTCTTCTATGGATAGCCCTTGGGAGGTTTCATCATTGGAAGAATCACTTTATGGAGATGGAGGAAATTGCTCCTGTGAGGCTTGAGGGGATGAAGGAATGGAGGGGAACATGGATATTTCTTGGAGGTCAATGTCTTGAGGGGAAATAGGTGTATCATCCATGTGATTTCTTTGGAATGGTCCATTGCTAGACATGGGTGAAACAAATTCTTTAAAATTTTAGATTTGAAATTTTGCAGCTTGATTGATCTTGTTGGTGATACCACATCAATATTTACATGTTGTAGAAATTTTTTGGAGTGAACATGTTCAACAAAGGTTTCTCATTGATTATGCTTGGTTTATGTCTAAAAGGTGTCATATTTGAATTTGTCTTTGTTTGAGAAAAAAATGGTGAATTTGAGGATTCAAAAGGACATTTATTGACATGTGATGTTCTTGAAGAATAATCGGTTTGTGACCTAGGTATTGAATGACTTGACTGTGTGATTGGCATAAAAGGTTGTTTGGTTTCTTGAGGAACACTTGGTTGCATTGGAATCAAGATCGGTTTACAATTAGGTGGTGACCCCAATTGAATTATGCCACGCTCTGGTTGAAAGGTTTTTTTACGAACTTGATAAAAAAAAGTTTGTTCTTAGATATGATTGAATTGGGCTTGATCTAGAACTTGGTGAAAAATGGTTTGCCCTTGCATGTGAGTGAGTTGGAGTTGGTTGAATATTTTGTTTTCCTCATTGAGTTGTGATATAAGTTCTGGTATTTTGGATCTAATAATGATACGTATGTCAATATCATCAAAATGTTCATTGGACGTCTAAGGAGTTTGACCATCTTTTCGTCAAAATTGTTTGTTTGCGATCAATTTATCTCTTAATATCTGAAAAAGGCCAAGCGTATTATTTCATCTGACGATATAAATTCCTGTAGAAGGGATGGACGATGATAGAATCAATCTTGTCCATTGTTTTCATTCCTTATAAAGTAGAGTGCTATACGAATAGGTCTTCTGATGTAGGACTGAGATATTATAATTAAAGCAATTTGAGTACATGAAAATTGTTTATTCGTGATCAATTTATCTCTTAATATCTAAAAGAGGCCAAGTTGATTATTTCATCTAACGATATAAACTCTCGCAGAAGGTGTGGACGATGATAGAATCAATCTTGTCCATTGTTTTCATTCCCAATAAAGTAGAGTTCTATACGAATAGGGATTTTGATGTAGGACTGAGATATTATAATTAAAGCAAAGAGTATATGAAAATTGTTTGTTCATGATCAATTTATCTCTTAATATCTAAAAAGGGCCAAGCTGATTATTTCATCTAACAATATAAACTCCTGCAGAAGGGATGGACGATGATAGAATCAATCTTGTCCATTGTTTTCATTCTCAATAAAGTAGAGTGCTATACGAATAGGGCTTGTGATGTAGGAATGAGATATTATAATTAAAGCAAAGAGTACATGAAAATTGTTTGTTCATGATCAAATTATCTCTTAATATATGAAAAAGGCCAAGTTGATTATTTCATCTAATGACATAAATTCTTGCAGAAGGGATGGACGGTGATAGAATCAATCTTGTCCATTGTTTTCACTCCCAATAAAGTAGAGTGCTATACGAATAGGGATTCTGATGTAGGAATGAGATATTATAATTAAAGCAAAGAGTACACATGAAAATTGTTTGTTCATGATCAATTTATTTCTTAATATCTGAGAAAGGCCAAGCTGATTATTTCATCTAACAATATAAACTCCGCAGAAGGGGTGGACGATGATAGAATCAATCTTGTCCATTGTTTTCATTCCCAATAAAGTAGAGTGCTATACAAATAGGGCTTCTGATGTAGGACTGAGATATTATAATTAAAGAAAAGAGTACATGAAAATTGTCTGTTCATGATCAATTTATCTCTTAATATCTCAAAAATCAAGGGATGGACGATGATAAAATCAATCTTGTCCATTGTTTTCATTCCCAATAGAGTAGAGTGCTATACGAATTAGGATTCTGATGTAGGACTAAAATATTATAATTAAAGCCAACAATACATGAAAATTATTTGTTCGTGACCAATTTATCTCTTAATATCTGAAAAAGGCCAAGCTGATTATTTCATCTAACGATATAAACTCCTGCATAAGGGATGGATGCTAGTAGAATCAATATTGTCCATTCTTTTCATTCCCAATAATGTAGAGTGCTATACGAATAGGGCTTCTAATGTAGGACTGAGATATTATAATTAACACAAAGAGTGTACATGAAAATTGTTTGTTCGTGATCAATTTATCTCTTAATATCTGCAAAAGGTCTAGCTGATTATTTCATCTAACACTATAAACTCCTGCAAAAGGGATGAACAATTTGATAAAATCAATCATGTCCATTGTTTTCGTTCCCAATAAAGTAGAGTGCTATACAAATAGGGCTTCTAATGTAGGACTGAGATATTATAATTAAAACAAAGATTACATGAAAAATGTTTGTTCATGATCATTTTATCTCTTAATATCTAAAAATGGCCAAGTTGATTATTTCATCTAACGATACAAACTCTTGCAGAAGGGGTGGACAATGATAGAATCAATCTTGTCGATTGTTTTCATTCCCAATAAAGTAGAGTTCTATACGAATAGGGCTTCTGATGTAGGACTGAGATATCATAATTAAAGCAAAGAGTACATGAAATTTGTTTGTTTATGATCAATTTATCTCTTAATATTTGAAAAGGGCAAACCTGATTATTTCATCTAACGATATAAACTCCTGCAGAAGGGATAAACGATGATAAAATCAATCTTGTCCATTGTTTTCATTCCCAATAAAGTAGAGTGCTATATACGAATAGTCTCTGATGTAGGACTGAGATATTATAATTAAAGCCAAGAGTACATGAAAATTATTTATTCGTGATCAATTTATATCTTAATATCTAAAAAATGCCAAGCTGATTATTTCATCTAACGATATAAACTTCTGTAGAAGGGATGGATGATGATAGAATCAATCTTCTCCATTGTTTTCATTCCCAATAAAGTAGAGTTTTATATGAATAGTGCTTCTGATGTAGGACTGAGATATTATAATTAAAGCAAAGAGTACATAAAAATTGTTTGTTCGTGATCAATTAATATCTTAATATCTAAAAAAGGTCAAGATGATTATTTCACCTAACGATATAAACACCTACAGAAGGGATGGATGATTATAGAATCAATTTTGTCCATTGTTTTCATTCCCAATAAAGTAGAGTTCTATACGAATAGGGCTCTGATCTAGGACTGAGATATTATAATTAAAGCAAAGAGTACATGAAAATTGTTTGTTCGTGATCAATTTATCACTAAATATCTAAAAAAGGCAAATCTGATTATTTCATCTAACGATATAAACTACTACAGAAGGGGTGGATGATGATAGACTCAATCTTGTCCATTGTTTTCATTCCCAATAAAGTAGAGTGCTTTATGAATAGGGATTCTGATATAGGACTAAAATATTATAATTAAAGCAAAGAGTACATGAAAATTATTTGTTGGAACCCAATTTATCTCTTAATATCTGAAAAAGGCCAAGCTGATTATTTCATCTAACGACATAATTTCCTAAAGAAGGGATGAACGATGATAGAATCAATCTCGTCCATTGTTTTCATTCCCAATAAATTAGAGTGCTATCTGAATAGGGATTCTGATGTAGGACTGAGATATTATAATTAAAGCAAAGAGTACATGAAAATTGTTTGTTCGTGATCAATTTATCTCTTAATAACTTAAAAAGGCCAATCAGATTATTTCATCTTACGATATAAACTCTTGTAGAAGGGATGGAAAACGATAGAATGAATCTTGTCCATTTTTTTCATTCCCAATAAAGTAGTTTGCTATACAAATAGGGATTATGATGTAGGACTGAGATATTATAATTAAAGCAAAGAGTACATGAAAATTATTTGTTTGTGATCAATTTATCTCTTAATATTTGAAAAAGGCCAAGCTGATTATTTCATTTAACAATATAAACTCTTGCAGAAGGGGTGGGCGATGATAGAATCAATCTTGTCAATTGCTTTCATTCCCAATAAATTAGAGTGCTATACGAATAGGGCTTATGATGTAGGACTAAGATATTATAATTAAAGCAAAGAGTACAGAAAAATTGTTTGTTCGTGATCAGTTTATCTCTTAATCTCTGAAAAAATGCCAAGCGTATTATTTCATCTAATGATATAAACTCCCGCAGAAGGGATGGACGCTGATAGAATTAATCTTGTCCATTGTTTTCATTCCCAATAAAGTAGAGTGCTATATGAATAGGGCTTCTGATGTAGGACTGAGATATTATAATTAAAGCTAAGAGTACATGAAAATTGTTTGTTTGTGATCAATTTATCTCATAATATCTCAACAAGGCCAAGCTGATTATTTTATTTAACGATATAAACTCTTGTAGAAGGGATGGATGATGATATAATCAATATTGTCCATTGTTTTCATTCCCAATAATGTAGAGTACTATATGAATAGGGCTTCTGATGTAAGAATGAGATATTATAATTAACACAAAGAGTACATGAAAATTGTTTGTTCGTGATCAATTTATCTCTTAATATCTGAAAAAAGGCCTAGCTGATTATTTCATCTAACAATATAAGCTCCTGCATGAGGGATGGACGATGATAGAATAAGTCATGTCCATTTTTTTAATTCCCAATAAAGTAGAGTGCTATACGAATAGGGCTTCTAATGTAGGACTGAGCTATTATAATTAAAGCAAAGAGAATATGAAAATTGTTTGTTCGTGATCAATTTATCTCTTAATATCTCAAAAAGGCCAAGCTGGTTATTTCATCTAACGATATAAACTCTTGCAGAAGGGGTGGACGATGATGGAATCAATCTTGTCCATTGTTTTCATTCCCAATAAAGTAGGGTGCTATACAAATAGGGCTTCTGATGTAGGACTGAGATATTATAATTAAAGCAAAGAGTACATGAAAATTGTTTGATCGTGATTAATTTATCTCATAATATTTGAAAAGGGCCAAGCTGATTATTTCATCTAACGATATAAACTCCTGCAAAAGGGATTGACGATGATAAAATCAATCTTGTCCATTGTTTTCAATCCCAATAAAGTAGAGTGTTATACAAATAGGGCTTCTGATGTAGGACTGAGATATTATATTTAAAGCCAAGAGTACATGAATTTTTTTTGTTCGTGATCAATTTGTCTCTTAATATCTGAAAAAGGCCAAGTTGATTATTTCATCCAACGATATAAATTCCTGTAGAAGGGATGGACGATGATAGAATCAATCTAGTCCATTGTTTTCATTCCCAATAAAGTAGAGTGCTATACAAATAGGGCTTCTGATGTAGGACTGAGATATTATAATTAAAGCAAAGAGTACATGAAAATTGTTTGTTCGTGATCAATTTATCTCTTAATATTTGAAAAAGGTCAAGCTGATTATTTCACCTAACGATATAAAGTCCTGCAGAAGGGATGGATGATGATAGAATCAATCTTGTCAATTGTTTTCATTCCCAATAAAGTAGAGTTCTATATGAATAGGGCTTCTGATGTAGGACTGAGATATTATAATTAAAGCAAAGAGTACATAAAAATTGTTTGTTCGTGATCAATTTATCACTTAATATCTAATAAAGGCCAAGCTAATTATTTTATCTAACGATATAAACTCCTACAGAAGGGGTGGACGGTGATAGAATCAATCTTGTCCATTGTTTTTATTCCCAATAAAGTAGAATGTTATACAAATAGGGCTTCTGATGTAGGACTAAGATATTATAATTAAAGCAAAGAGTACAATTAAATTGTTTGTTCGTGATCAATTTATCTCTTAATATCTGAAAAATGGCCAAGCTGATTATTTCATCTAACGATATAAACTCCTGCAAAAGGGATGGACAATGATAGAATAAATCTTGTCCATTGTTTTCATTCCCAATACAGAAGAGTTCTATACGAATAGGGCTTCTGATGTAGGACTGAGATATTATAATTAAAGCAAAGAGTACATGAAAATTGTTTGTTCGTGATCAATTTATATCTTAATATCTGAAAAAGGCCAAGCTGATTATTTTATCTAATGATATAAACTCCTGCAGAAGGGATGCAGGATGACAGAATCAATCTTGTCCATTGTTTTCATTCCCAATAAAGTAGAGTGTTACACGAAAAGGACTTCTAATGTAGGAATGAGATATTATAATTAAAGAAAAGAGTACATGAAAATTGTTTTTTCGTGACCAATTTATCTCTTAATATCTGAAAAAGGTCAAGTTGATTATTTCACCTAACGATATAAAATCCTACAAAAGGGATGGACAATGATAGAATTAATCTTGTCCATTGTTTTCATTCCCAATAAAGTAGAGTGCTATACGAATAGGGCTTCTAATTTAGGACTGAGATATTATAATTAACGCAAGGAGTACATGAAAATTGTTTGTTCGTGATAAATTTATCTCTTAATATCTAAAAAAGGCCAAGCTGATTATTTCATCTAACGATATAAACTCCTACAGAAGGGGTGGATGATGATAAAATCAATCTTGTCCATTGTTTTCATTCCCAATAAAGTAGAGTGCTATACAAATATGGCTTCTGATGTAGGACTAAGATATTATAATTAAAGCAAAGAGTACATGAAAATTGTTTGTTTGTGATCAATTTATCTCTTAATATCTGAAAAAGGCCAAGCGTATTATTTCATCTAACAATATAAACTCCTGCAGAAGGGACAGACGATTATAGAATCAATCTTGTCTAGTGTTTTCATTCCTAATAAAGTAGAGTGCTATACGAATAAGGCTTCTGATGTAGGTATGAGATATTATAATTAAAACCAAGAGTACATGAAAATTGTTTGTTCGTGATTAATATTTGAAAAAGGCCAAGCTGATTATTTCATCTAACGATATAAACTCCTGCAAAAGGGATAGATGCTGATAAAATCAATCTTGTCCATTGTTTTCATTCCCAATAAAATAGAGTGCTATATGAATAGGGCTTCTGATGTAGGACTGAGATATTATAATTAAAGCAAAGAGTAAATGAAAATTGTTTATTTGTGATCAATTTATCTCTTAATATCTGACAAAGGCCAAGCTGATTTTTTTCATCTAACGATATAAACTCCTGCAGAAGGGATGGACGGGATGGACGACGATAGAATCCATCTTGTCCATTGTTTTCATTCCCAATAATGTAGAGTGTTATACGAATAGGGCTTCTGATGTAGACTCTATTTTTGTGACGACTGTTTTTGGTTTACACGTTTCAGTGGCAGTGGTTGTGAGATGGATCTGATCTTGGGTCCTCATTGTCTTCCAAAACCATTACATCATCAATACTATATGGACCGACTTCATGTATTAAATCTGTTCTAGTTCCTCTTTCATTGGAATTACAGCAGTCCTTGACGAGAGAAGCCAACTCTGCTTGAGCGGTTGCCAGTTGTGGTTGGAGATGTAATAATTGCTTTTGCAATCGACAAATGGCACCCGTGCAACCGTTGATTAATGGATCATTCAGTCTCGCACTTGCTTCGTATACAAGGCATGTTACAGCATCTGCTCTCTTATCAGCCGGAATATCCTGCAATACCAAAACAACAGGAAAAGGTAAAAGAAATTCAATATACTTATTCGATTAAAGTAATGCTAATGCTCATTTTGTAGTAGTGTAAATACTCACATTTCTGTTAAAATCCGAGGAATGGATAAAGTTTAAAAAAAAATTCTGAGAGAGATTTGACTCATCTACATGTAGGAGTTTTGTAATGTTGCTTGTTCCAAATAATCTGTGTACAACTAAGAATTTGTAGTGATCACTGGATAGGAAATAAGGAGCTAGTATGCATTCATCTCCACATTTTCTTCGTTGAATCTTATCAGCGGCACAAGGGTTAATAATACGAGACATGTCTTCTGATCTCTGGTCCAGCTGAATTAGGTCTCCAGCAGGAATGAAACTTTACAGAGCTGCGATAGTAAAGTTAGCAGATCAAAGAAGTGATAAATTTCTAATAATATAAGACTTTTTAAGGATTTGTAGGAATAAGAGATTATAGGAGGTTGACGAATGGTCTAGAGCACAATTCAATTCTAGTTAAAGATAAAAAAAAGTCTTTCTAGGTTAATTATATGCGATCTCTAAAAGAGATTGTAGAAAAGATAGTAGTAAAAAAGAAGTGAGGCTAAAGATCACGGAGTCTCAAGTTTGCAAAGGGAAGCATGAAGAAATCTTGTTAGAAAGCATGTGAACAGGTTTATGTATCGCCTGGAAGAGATCTAGATCATAGTAATGGGTCATAAATACTTGAAAAAAAACCTGAGGGAAATGCAAAACCATGATGAGACACGTGAATTGTTTGACAAATTTTTTGCATCATGTTAATAACAGTATTGAAAGCCAATCAATCCCCATGTCAAATAGATTTGAATGCTAATCAAATTTATTTGCATCCAATATGTAACACATGTAGAATTAAACTTGTCCATGTTTTTAATTTTTCGAAGGGAAATAATCATAATGATATTGTTTATGTGCATTTGAAATTTGAAGTAATTTGTTTAATTATTTGCTTGAAGTTTAATGAATTTAACAATCTATTTTTGTTCTAATTGTAAGTAAGTGAAAATTAATGGTTGTAGTTATGAATTGGCACTACATACAAAATATTAATATTCTAAGATCATATATAATTTCATTTTACAGAAATCTCAATTTTATCTAAATAATTATAATTATTGAAGTAACTTACAAACATATAATTTTTTGGAATACAAACTCTAATTTTACCACTATCAACTCTATTTTTCTTTTGAAATTTAAAGTAACTATTCATAATATAATTTCTTGGGAATTTAAATTCTACTGATTTGAGAGGAAAATTTGACAAAGTTGTAATTTGACCAATGAATGAGTTTAAGAAGTTATAACACTCTATATGGGATATCAAGGTGTAAGAAGATGTTCTTGGATCACTATTTTGCCAAAATCTAGGATTCTAATGATACGGTGTTATAAATTGTATGTATATCAACTTAGAGTCATGTTTCTTCTCCAACAAGCAATCTATTATTTAGATGTTTACTTTAGAGTCTAGCCCCAAAACAGAATTTTTTTGCCCCAATCCACTAACATGTTGCAATTAATCTTTTTTTTCAAATTTTTTCATTTAAAATTGTTGCTTTATGCCCTAAGAAGTGTCAAATGCATACAAGTTTTATTGGTAGACAAATGCATTATTAGTTAGGTGTTTGGATGTTACTATGCATATGAAAGATGAAAGATGAAAGACATTATAAAATCATATCTTATTAATGTATATCATCTATATATTATTAGAAAAATCAGAAATGAACAAATTTTTTTTTTATTAAAGAATATTTGATTGTACAATAATAAAATTTACTTTGAATAATTTTTATTATTAAAATAAACTATTTTAGATATTAAATGTCATATATCTAGATATGCATAAGAGTATTTCAAGTCTAATTTAATATTTTAACCAAGATTGAGAAATTGAAGAATTATTTCCCCCTATAATCCCATGTATATTTTCATAAATTACTATTTTTTTCTTGTTCAACTATTTGTAAAGTTTAAATATTATATTTATTTTTTTCAGATAGTTTTTAACATAGTTTTGTAATATATAATTTATATATCATTTAATTTATTTTGAAACTGGTCTTTTAATTTACAATATAGATATTTTATATTTTATAATGTAAACATGTTATTTTCAATAAAAAATTCAATTATTTATAATATATAATTATTATTTATTCTAAAAAATTTACTATATTATATTTTTAATATATATATGCTATAAATAATTATTACAATTTCTAATATATAATATATATTATTCTATAATATATAATATAAAATTACTATATCATATATGCTATATTATATAATTTTAATATTTCACTATTTCTTTATATATTATTATTCAAATTCTACCTTACATTTATAATTTATAACTATATTTTAAATTTTTATAATTACAACTATACAAATAAATTATAATATATACAAACATAATTTATTAAATACTATATTTCAAATTTTATACAAAGTTTCTTATTTAATTTTTAATCTATAATAATTTTACTTTTATTAAATAACTATTAATTAAAATATATATAATAAAATAAAAAATAAATTTACATATATAATTATAACTATTTATGGCAAGTGCAGGCTACTACGTGGCACTTGTTTAATTGATAATTGATATGTTGTAACTTTACTGTTAGCTAAAATAAAAATATCTAAAAGTTATACATACAATACATAATAGTTAAATTGGCAAAGTTGTTTGACTTACTTATTAAATTTGATATAAAAATATTCAACTCTTTAAATAAATTAAATTAGATATATTTAAACTGTAGGTGTCATTTGAGTTAATAATTAAATAACATAATAATCAGTTAACACAAAGGAGCTGATTTTAAAATTGTGTTTGAATTTAACACATTGAAAATTAAAATAGACAAATTTATTTAACACAAGTGTCATAGAATTTGAGACAATAAAATAAATGTATACAAAAGATATACCGAAATATTTTAAATTCCGACACCTTTTAGGCATACCCATTGCACACCAAAGCTGGGATTGCCAATATATTTATAAATGACATTCTTCCTTGATTTTCATTTGCAAAGATTTTCAGACAGAAAATGGTGTTAAAAAGTTGGAAATCCGGAAAGTTGTAATATAATAAAATTTGACATGTGATATTTTAAATCAAAATATTGTATCATCTTTTCTAGTGAAACTTTCCCTGAAAATAATGAAATACCAAGTGCCATAAGAATTGCCCTTTGTCACGAGAAAATTTTTCTGGTAAATAATTACCGTTAAAAAGATCAAAGGACCAAGGCATCAACCATTCTAAATCATTTGACCGCAGATTTGTTTGCTCTTATCAGTTCAAGATTAAAAATCACATGTGCATAACAATTAACAGTATATGTTCTGTGAATATATAAAAACATGGATTGTGTTGAGTCGTTGACATTTCTGTTAATGATTTTTGGCATTTGATTGCTGTCTAAGAGATCCTCAGGATATGGTCCTAACTTGGATATTTAACAATATTCTCTTCTTTAACAGATTCAAACTCCTTCAAAATTAATTGATCGTACAATTTTAAAAGATGAAATGAACTAATAAATAATTCAAATTTATTATCTTGGGCCAGATAACTCATCTGCTGTAAGATGACGTGATGAGTCAAACATCAATTCTGAATTCATACGGTAGAAATGCCCAGGCACTGGAATTTGAACTTCAGTCCTTTGCCACTCTTCCCATCTCTTGGCTATGCCATCACCTTCCAACATTTGAACAACTTCTGACATTTTTGGTCTATCCATTGGTAAAACTTGTGTGCAGAGTAGAGCAAGTTGAAAAAGTCGTTCCACCTCTACTTCAATATAGTTGTTCTTGAGATCAGGACTGACCAACAAATCAATCCTTCCATTTGTGAGCTTGGTCTTAACCTATAAACAAAAATATGGGTACCCGATACACAGAAAATTAAATGAAATCATAACAACTGAACATAAAATGGAATTTTGGCATCAAGCTTTTAGTGTGATCTGAACTCTCGCTGCGCATATTTTATATAACGAAGCACCATATTTCTTTTTGAAATATTTTGAATAACAAATACATATGAAATGCTTCCACACTTTCTGATCACCCAGATTATAGAGTGGATAAAGTGAGAGCATACAATGTTTTGACCACAACACTAGATATGATGTATGCAACAAAATGAATAGCGCAAGCTGACCAAAATACACAGACAACTGAGTTGGCCCAATCAACATCTCTTCGACAGACTATACGAACACAATGTAAACCATTGGTAGAATGTCTAATCTTGACTTAGACATTGTCAATAATATTAGCTTGTTTAGTGCCAAAACGGGCTGTATGATAATACTATAATGATAAACAGTAAATCTACTAATTCTACAATTGAAATCATTTAAATGATAACCATTTGCATATATCTTCTGAAGTTTACAAAGTAGACAAGAAATGCATTGCAACATGACAAAGATGAGAAACTATTGTAATCAATTATGATATTAAGTCTGATTCAAAATAAACACAACTACAACACAATGAATTAGTTCATAAAAGAATATAATTTCACAATGGTCAGAGAAACTCTGCAATGCCAAACAAAATTGAAGATATATTGATATGAACACTGCTATCACAAAAATCGAACTAATACACTACTGATGCACTAAAAACACCACCAGCACAATTATAGCCACTACCTGAATGCATACTAAGTTCTAACTCAACCAAACTGAAATATGACAGAAAACATTCTTATTTCTCGTTAGAATCGAAGGAGATAAACTAATAAAACATAATATACTGCTGCAGATTTGAAAACATAACTTTAATGGCTGCCAGTATAGCAGGTGTGATTTCATAGAAATTACATGAAAATCACCAAAGTCCACCTTGAAGTGGATTAATCTGGGTTTTCAAGTCCTAGGCACCTCCAAACAGTCTAAAATAAGTCCCCAAAGTGAAGTGATTTACTACCTGTTGATGTGAGTTTTAAACCCTTACAACATGCAAGATAGAACACTCAAGGCTTCAGGATGAAACGTCGAACATTGAAGCCTCTCTTGAATAAAGACACCACTTATGCTAAATATTGCAATGAAAGATCATAGAGGTGACTCCAAGGTTCCTTCTTAATGGTGGCTACTCACTCAGCGATAATAATGTGATATGTTGGTATCACGAGGGGACATATGCTAGTTCACTAGGATTTAGTCAACTTGACTCTGAATGATGTGGCTTCACAATGTGCAATGGAAATATTTTAACTCTCAACTCATGAAATGAAATGCAATGAACTTAGACTTATGATTCTAAACTACTTTACTTCTACTTTTATTCTAGGATACAAGAAATAGTGAATATCCTTGGATTCTACTAGATGCAGTCTTGTCATCAACTCTACCCACCAAGTGCAATCTTCTAATGTGCATTCGAAAGATGTTCAAATTACTACCATCTCATCAATCCCATTTATGGATGCAAATCAATGAGCAAGTACCAGTTGAAGTTAAATTCATAATAATGCCATTCGACCACGCAAGGCAAAACTTACAATCGGTAAGCAGCTAGTGGCTTGATTTATGATTGAGTCAAGCAAAGATACATTCACAATTACTTTTATCCAACTAAAATATTCTAAGAAAATTTTAACTAAGCTCTTGAAATCAAATCTATTCTAAATGAGGAATGTAGATCATCATGCAGTACTCCAAAAAGATCACAAGTATTCACCATGCATAACACAACAATAAATATAGAGAAAATTTGGCGGTATGTTTGTAACAATTCTCCAACAATCTCCCTTACAAATGAGAGGAGTGGGGTTTATATAGGAGCCCCAATTACAATGAACGGCGAAGATTAAATCAGAATCAATGGACCAGATTTACTCAGAGAAAACCTAAATTAGGGCAACCATAAACAACCAATGACAACAAGGCACCAACATATGGGCCAATGAGAAAATTACATTCCATATCCCTTTGAGGATGAACCAATGAGAAAATAATGTGTTCCACATGTCCACTTGTGAATGATCTTGACTGGATGATCTTGGACATGTCAACTTGGAGCTCTCTGATTGGTTGAATGATGATTGTATGCCACCTAAGCTTGCTCATCTTTGATCCTTGTTTCAATTTTGTTTCTTCATCCTCTTACTTTAGGAAGTTCTCTCATTGAACTTGTCCTTGAAATAGTTCTTGATATCTCAGTTTTCTCGAAGTGACAAGTTTCCCTCTATTGATCATGAACTTGTAAATCTTCATGTCCTTGAACCCTTGATGATGGTAATCCTTCTTCATTTCTTTTCTTTGATGGAACTTGTCTTCTTCAGGGTCTTTGAATTCCTCTTGTTCTTGAATTGAATCCTTGAACTTGTCCATGGACTCCTTGTTTTTAAATCCGGACTTGTTCTCATGTCCGTTCTTGATTAAGAGCCTGATGCTGAATCCTCTAAGTCTCCCTCTTGAATATATCAAGTTCCTCTTTTGCCTTGTTGAGGAATTATCCATGTTGTAATTGCATTGTTGAATCCCTTTTTCCTCATCCGCTTCCCTGCATCATCTTGAAGTGTTGTCCACCTTTGAACTTGTCTTTCACCTTCTTTAGTTCAATTCCTTGAAACTATCCCTGCCTTTGATTTGGGCATGATTCTGGTAAAAAGATCGAAGTCAGCATCTTGTAATGGATTAAATAAAGGGACTGATTTGAGACCTTTCTAACCCTTAATTTCATCACTTAATTCAGACCTCGTGACTTAGAAAAAAAATCACATTTGAAGGCCGCAAATGAAACCTAGAACCGAAGTATTAAGGACTGTCTAAGGAACATTGCAATCATGAGCATAAAATTGGTCCTTAAATGCCCCAAACTTTAAAAAAATCAAAATCTTGAAGTCATGAAGTTAAAAAATTTCTGAGAATCTGAAGAGTAAGTTTGCAACTAGGTATAATGAGATTTCAAAATCATGAAAACCATGCCTTAGATGACTAAATTATGTCTTTAAAATGCAAACATTAATTTTCACCATCAATGCCCCAGTTCTAATTTTCTGAGGACTGCCCTGTAACATGTTTAAAAATGTCTTAAAATCAGTCCAATCTCTATCGCAAATGCAATTCAATCAATGAACATGAGCTCTTATAAGAGCATGAAGGAATCTTGTGAGTT
Organism: Thuja plicata; assembly: GCA_018584345.1. NCBI lineage: Eukaryota > Viridiplantae > Streptophyta > Pinopsida > Cupressales > Cupressaceae > Thuja > Thuja plicata. Next base: position 829,448 of record MU228267.1, read on the forward strand.
AAAAGCAAGAATGTTCAAACCCCTTTTCTTCAAGATCAAATTCAGATTTTCTGAAGACTAAGTCTAAAACATACCTTCCTTTGATGATTTTGCCCTCAAAACCCAATGAGTACGTGTAAGAATAACCCCTTAACACTCAGCAATGATCTCTGATTTGATTGGACAATTTGGGAAATTTTTATGATTTTTGGAAAAAATTTTAGTCTCTTTCAGCCACCTCGGTTGCTTGGGTTTGGTCTTGGAACCCTGATTTTTGTCCTTCAAACAACCTGCAACAAGTTCTACTGTGATTTGGTGGATAGAAAAATTTCTAATTTTTTTTATGAAAATCGGCCCCTAGAGGAAAAATTCAGATTTTGGTTTGAATACACTTGTATTTTCTATCTTCTTACCCTCTGGAAGCTTGCTATGGACTTGGAAAAAAATCTGATTTTCTCCTTACAGCTCTTTTGCAATCTGATTTTCTTGACCACTTCTGATTATTTTCTCCTTGTATGGCTCGAATTCCAGCCCTTCTTCCTTTGACCACCCTTGATTTTGAAGGCAATCCACCATTTACTTTGTATTTCTTTATTACAGTTGGAACTTCTTTTAAAGGAGTTTTGGTCGAAGTCTCACCCACACAGCCAATGTAGGATAAAACAATATTACCTTGAAATCCGTGGTGGTAATTTATTTAATTCCCCTTTATATTTCACCAAAGGGGAAAATCAACCAGCTCAGGGACTCCATAATCCTTTAAAATTTTAAATTTTCCTTGCTCCCATTAAATAATCTTCCTTGTCCATAGAAGGGAGAATTGACCCTCATAGGGACTGATATAATCCCACTACTTAACAATTTCGCTTAACAAAAATGGCCCTCAAAGGGAAAAGCGACCTTCATCTGGATTAGAGGAAATTTCACATGCATAAGGATAAGTGGAGATTCTTCATCCATAAGGACTTCCCTGACTTCCCCAAATCAAAAATATTCTAAGTATTGGATTAGTGGAAAAACCATCTTCATAGGGAAAAAAGGGAAAATCCTTGTCCACAAGGACTTTACAATTTTCACAAAAACATTTAGGTGTAGAGTCCAGTGGAAAATCGATGTGCATTGGGACTCTTACTCTTTGTCATTGTTCTTGATGTCCAGGAGGGGAAAATCAACCTCCGCCATTCCGCAACCATGCCGCCATCGGGACAGATACTTGAATTTCTATTTGAATTTTGATTTTTGAATGTTACTATTGGGTATGTACTATGTTACTATGTTGAATGTTTAATGGTTCTGGTTCGTGTTGCAATTTTTCTATGTTCAAGTATTTCAATTTGGTATGTTATACAAAAACATCATTTCATAACTAGCATTTCAAGTTCTATATGTAATATGTATAGTATGCAGCACACCCCCTCCCCCACCCCGTCGACCCCCGCTGTCCCGAAATTGAGGCCCTTTGTCCCCCCATCTTGGAAACTCATCCCGGCGTCCCCGCGTCCTGACATCCCCCTACGTTAGTGTTACACTGCATTTGAAGTATGGAAAATGAATTTTTATAGGGATTTTGAAGCCCCTACGTATAAAATATGACTTTATAAAGTATTTTGGACTATTTGACTAGCCAAAATATTAATACACTTAGGAATTTTAAGTCAAACCATTACAACTTGACCTAGTGTAACCTTAATCTTGACACTCCTATTTGCACTTGCAACTTGACAACTTGATCATTTGACCACTCCTTAACCTTTTCTGCTCTGAACTGTTGCCTTAACTGTCAAAACCTAAAACCTATGAGCGAAAAGTGGGCCCCCCCATTTGCAATGGGGTGATGGTGTGAAAACCTTACAACATCTGGTGGCTCCACTAAGGAAATGTTCGCGAACATTTCAAGAATAAAACTTGTTTGGAACCAGAACCTTTAATTAATTCTTTTTTCACCTATCAAACGACTAGGAAATGCACTCAAAATGGAAGGAATCACGAATTGAGCTAAGAACCTTAATCTTTAGTTACCCATGTGTGTGCAAGTGTGTTCAATTCCTGCTCGAAAAGAACATCGAAAGTCTCTAAGGTCCATTGTAATTAGCTATGTGACATCCATACTCCAAAAGCATCCTGGATAGAGCCTTGCTACCAGTCATGCGTTCATTGCCCCACCGAGGTTATCGCTGTGATTCCACCACAAACATTGCTCTACTTAGGAGAAATTTGCATTAAATAATACTTGTAGAGATATTTGCACACCCAAAAAACCAAAATGCCTTACGCTTTTATTTCTTTTCTCATTTTTTAAAGATTCAGTTTGGAGAGCCAAATTCAAGATCAATGGGGAGCATACCCACTGCCCAAACCAACTCTATTCCTTTCCATTAACACTTTATCCAATATTCTCTTATTTCATTTTGGCTTATAAGCAGTGAAGCATATAATGGGTTTGGAGAAACCACAATGGCATTGAAGTAGGCATAAGATCTTTCACTAATTCCAACTTCTCTTTGAAGACTTGCAATGATCTAGAGCAATTAAGTGTGAGTAAAATGTTGCAACTGAAAGACTTAGGCACTCAAAACACAACGAATGACTCCATTCCAAATTTATGACAAATCCTTTTCGGAAGAAGGGTTATTAGGACCAATCTCCACTTCAAGAGATCCTCATGAAGAGATATTCATGAAATGAACCAAATGTACTCAGTAAGAGTGTACCAAAGTGTGCGTTAAGGAAATATCACCTTTGTCACAAATGGGATCCCTCTCTAACCTAAGACAATTAAGTCTATAGCAAACTAAACCACTAGAATCAAAGGACCCTAGGCAAACCTAAGACAACTAAACTACACCTAAACTAACTTGAGCCAACAGACTCAAAACAAACCTATGAACTAAGGCAACCTAAACTACCTAGCCACTAACAACTAACAACTAAGACTGGAGCCACTAAAAATCTAAGTCAAATGACTTAAGACAAATTGAACTCCTGGCTCCTAAGACACTTAAACTAAAACGACCGAAAGGAAACCTACTCTAACTACGTACAAAAAGACTCCGAAAGTAGCCCTAAGTTTGGAAGTAATGCTTGAGGAATTGTCCATTAACAGGCAATGGGACATCCTCTCCATTTAACGTTTTATGCTTAAAAGAATTCTCCCATAATCTCAGAAATTTGATATGGACCTATCCAGAGTTTGTCAAATTTTTCGTGATCTCGTTTTTCATGTGCTTTGTCTCAGTACAGTACTAGGTCCAAAATTTTGAAAGCCTTGATCTTGGTCTGTCTCTCAAACCATCTCTTTACCACCCTTTTATGTTTTGCAAATTTGTCTAGGGCTTCATCTCTCTTATCATCCAATTGTATCAATTGGGACAATCTCGCTTGGACTCTATTCTCATTGTCTAAGCATTCCTGCATGAACTACAAAGTTGGGGTTTTCAATTGAACCGAGAAGACTGGGCCTTGTCCGTACACCAAATGGTATGGGGAGGTTCCTAAGGAACTCTTCATTCTCGTTCTGCCTGCCCAAAGAGAAAACTTCAATTGTGTGTGCCAATCCCTTGGGTTTTTATCTGGTAACTTTTTGACGACACTCAACAAATTCTTATTGGTCGATTTAGCTAGGCCATTTCCCAGGGGATAATAGTTAGATGAAAATTTCAAAGTAATCCCATGATCAAAAGCTCAATTAGACAACTTAAGAGAAAAAAATGTAGGACCATTATCACAAACCAAAGCACAAGGACATCCAAACATTGTGACAATCTTTTCTTCAAGATATTTGATAACATCAGTATTGCACAATTTCAAAGCTTGAGCTTCCGTCCACTGAGTAGAGTAGTTGGTAGTGGTTAGAATGTACCTGTGTTGTGTTGAGGAGGGTGGATTGATCATACCGATAAATCAAGTCCCCGCTTCACAAATGGTCTTACTTCAATCACTGGTTGTAGAGGCATCGCAGGATTTTTCTCTCAAACAACTGTCTAGCAGATGTGACAAGTTTTCACATGTTCGTGTGTATCCTTGAACAAAGTTGGCAAATAATATCTTGATCTTTGTATCTTGTGTGCAGTGGCCAAACTTGCTCTGTAACCTATTCCCAACTTATCATGGAAATGTTCTAGAATACTTCCTGCTTCCTCCTTCCCAACACATCGTAAGTAAATGCCTTCATGATTTTGCTTCTACAAAAGTTATCCTTGCAACATGTATCTCTTAGTCTTCAATTTCAATACTTTCAACTGTACTGGATTTAAATGGGAAGGGCACTTGTGAATTAACAAGTAGCTGATAATGTCCTTGTACCATTTATCTGGGCATACATTCTCTAGTTCATATACTTGATGCATTAAACTTGGTCCAAAATATGCAATCTTTTGTGTGAGCTTTTGTCCTCTGACTAGCTTCATTGGTTGGATATCAATATCATATTCTTGGATAGTGGCAACCCACTTTCCTCATCTCTTGCCCAGTTCATTCTGCATTAGTAATGTTATTACAGCAATATCAAGAACTATGGCATGTACCTTACTCGTCAAGATGTAGTGTCTAATGTCATGTCCCCATTCTGGCTGACATTGTTTGGCGTGCCGGATCAGTCTATCACGGGCTCTCGTAGACTGGTGGTGATGTGAAGAGAGTCATCTTGTTGATCATTTGGAGATCAATTGGTCATATTTGCTCGTGGAGAAGTAATTTGGAGCTTATTTTTTATTGTGTTAAGCGGGGCCCATATGTTATAATATTAAGTTGAGATTGCACTTTTTATTTTATAAAGTTATTTTATTATAAAAGTGCATTATAATTGGATTTTATAATGGATGCTTCTAGAAGTTCTTAGTAACTTCTTAGAAAAGTGAATAAATAGAGGGCTTGGGCATTCATTTGGACGGGCTTGATTTGAGGATTCTACTACATTTTCATCTTGGAGCATTTGTGGCACCATCTAGGTCTGCAAATTTTCAATTCATCTTTAGGAACGGAAACTCCTAAGGGTTTGCATAACTGAGGAGGTGAAATATCTTCTGAAGGGTTGCACATTGGAAGTGGTATTCAACCATTTCATGTTGAGCTTCATTGAGTATTCAGATCTGGTTTGAGAGTTGACATTTTTGGAGTCATTTGGTGGGGAGATTGCATCATTGTTCAATTGGAGGGCTTCACAAGAAGATTCATTGCAAATCTGATATCAACTGGTGATTTTTCGAAAGTCTGCCTGGGATCACATTTTATCAACATTGGGTCATCAAAACTGGTCCAAATCTCATGCAATTGTTTCCAAAGCATTCCAATAACCTGGGCGATCCAGACTATACCATTTTCGGCTGCCATTATTGAAGGCAAAAATTAATATATTTTTAGTACAGTGCCGTACTGTACGACCTGCTCCTGGACAGTGTACGGACCTGCATCAAAGGACAGTTTGGGGGTGCA
>MU228267.1:844400-858408 GCA_018584345.1 Thuja plicata
CTCAACAATTTCTACAATCAGTTATTTACTTCCAGCAGTGTAGTTGATTGCTTGCCAATTGTTTGACGAAATTCCATAAGTACAAAATCAGAGATTTTAGTGATCCTATTGGTAAGGGTCATTACATCTAAACTTCTTTATTGCTTTCACCAGGGCATAAGCTTGCTTCTACACATTGGGATATCTCAACTCTACACCCTTTAAAGGTGCGCTCATGAAAGCAATGGGATATTCCTCATTTTCTTCAATTCTTTGGGTAAGAATAGCCGCACATGTATGGTCTGAAGCGAATGAATATATATAGAACTACTTCTCATAATTTGGACTCACAAGAACATGAACATTAACAATCGCCTTTTTAATCTCCTCAAAAGCCTCCCTTGCCATTGGAGTCCAATCTATCTTAACATCTTTCTTAAGCATATCATTCATGGGTTTCACAATCTCAACAAATCCCAAAATAAACTTCCTCACAAAATTAATCTTTCTGAAGAAAGATTTCAACTCCTTACTAGCTAGTAGGTTGAGTTGTGAAATGGGCTCAACTCTTTCAAGATTAAACATTATACCTTTCTCAGAAATCACATGTCCTAATAATTTTCTTTTTGTCACCCCAAACATGCATTTCTTCGGATCGAGGGAAACTCCAAATTTTCTACACCTTGAAAACACCTTCCTTAAGTCATTGACATGATCTCTCATTTTTTAAAAGACTGTGAGGTCATCCATATAGATAATAATACATTTATCCCTCAAATCCTTAAAAGCGATGTCCATGGCCCTTTGGAACGTTGCTCCTACGTTGATTAGGCCGAAAGGAATCTCTTGTAGGCAAATGTCCCCCACTTGGTGGTGAAAGCCATTTTCAATCTATCTTCTTCTACTATGACTTGATTGTATCCCCAATACCCATCCATAAAAGACATCATTTGTGATCGATTCACTATTTGCAATACTTCATCCAATGATGGCAATGGATAGTTATCTTTCTCTGATGCTTTCTTCAAGTTTCAAAAATCCACACATAATCGTATCTCTCCATTCTTCTTTCTTATTGGAACCAAATTGGCGACCCACGTCAAATGTCAGACTGGAAATAGGATTTTTGTTGTTATTAACTTCTTCACTTCTAGATATATTAATGGTTCCAACAATGGGTTGACTGGCTTTTGATGTTGTCGAAATGGCTTGCTCCCTTCCTTAAGTGGTATTGTATGGGTGATGATTGATGGATTATATGTCTTCAAATCTTCATAACTCCAAGCTATCACATCTTGAAATTCCCTCATCAATTTGAGAATATTTTCCTTTTCTTTTGGAGTGCAAACCTTCCCAAAGAACATGTTCTTTGGACCTTCATTTGTCTCAGGTTTACCTTTTCACATTCGCCTCCTGCAGAGGGTTGATGCTTGATCTTGTTAAACTGGTCCACATCAAATATCCTTTCCAACTAAATCATCCCCTTTTAGATAGTATTAGTCTTTAAATTCACGATCCCTTCAGGATCAACTTCTGCTTCTTCAACCTCATCATCGCCAATGATTTGTGTTGTGAAAACACTTGTGTTTGTCAAGAAATCCAAGATATGTTTATCATCATCAAATACTTGAAAATTGGTTACATTATCTGCCACTGATGCAAGTTCCATTCTAAACTTCTTCAACCCCTCCAATGTGAGAGGTGCTAGCGAACTTGCTGCCTAAGCTAAGGCTTTTGCCACCTTGTTCCAGGATTGATACCCAAACTTGATATTGAAGGCGCCAAAGCTCTCTATTAGATCCCATACTCTGTTTTGATATCTCCTTTATCTTTTATCATTGTAATCAAATTTCTATCTGACTTGTTCCACTACTAAGTATCAATCGGCAAATACATGAAGTATCTTCCCTCCTTTATTTATTGCACATAATAAGCCCAAGACAAGAGCCTCATACTTAGCCAAATTATTGGTGCAAGGAAATTGTAATCTGTGTTGATAGGTATGATTTTCGGATGGACTGGTTAACTCATATCCGACCCCTTATACTTTCTTAGTTTTAGAACCGTCAAATCTCGGTGTCCACACTTGATTATTTCCTCGAAGTTCTCTCTGAGGGTCTCTAGACATGCTTAATTTGGCATTCACTTCTGCCTTATTCTTTTCGGCTAGGGTGAAAAATCCTTGACGGATTCTCTTACTAATCTGCTGTGAGTTTTAAAATAATAAACTATGTTTTTTCTGAGATTTTTGGTGATCTTATAGAATAGACAGAAGTTGCGGAATGTTTTGTTTCTTTTTGTGTTTTTTAAGAATATTGAAGCAAGTAATGAAAGATGACAATGTATATGAAAGGAAGATGAAAACATGTAAGAACATTCAATAATTCAGAATTGATACAAATCGTACCAGGCAGATTTCTGATTTATATATTCATGTAGAAACCCTTATGCAAATTCGATGGAGCTTTACAAACAGCAATGGCGCCAACTGGTGGATAGATGGAGGCCACAAACCAAGAATACCAGCTATGGCTGGATACAAGCATTTACCACAGCCAACGTATAGTGTCCAAGTTGCAAATGGCGGCCCTATGCTGCAATAATCACGTCCCAGCTGGACGAATCCAGCCTCTCTGTTGAAAACCTTTGTATGCACTCTGAATCCTCAACACGGAATGACACCCCTGTCTCTGACAAACAATGCACAAAGCTTGCTGAATCCACTAACAACAACTGCTGAGGGCTACGTCCCAAACCTGGGGTTTGCGTCCCAGAAGAAGAATTTCTCTACCAGAGCAAATTCGCCAAAAACAAGTTTCAAATGTGTAAAAGATCCATCAATTAGGTTTCCATCTCCTTATATCTCCTTTCCTTTGCAATTCGAACCCTAAAAGATAATTAAGAGTGCACTTTATAATAAAATGATATTTCTCAATTATGGCATCCAAACTATAGAGAAAATGTCACTTTATTATAATTAAATAGTTCCAAGCACCAAAAAGACTCTGGAAGGTGAAAATCATGTAGCAAATTTCGAGACCTTTCCAACAAGCTATAACACAGGCATATCAAGCCAGATGAAGCCAGAAAACCCCTTATTACTCCAAAATGGCTATATACATAGCCTTATTTAAAATATTAAAACGTTAACTTAGGAAAATATTTAAATATATTAAAATATATCCCAAATAGCCACAAAGCACCTGAAACACCCCAAAATCCTGAAACTGAATATGTCACCTACTTGTGACTGATGCCGGACAACCTGGGACAACTGGCAGTCTCATCCCTAAAATCTAGGGATGCTCCTAGAAACTAGGAAACACATCCAAATCTCCTGAAACTGAAACCACGGGATGACCTTATAGAAGCTCAACTCTGGAAGCTGACACCACCTCCTAAAAAATAGGAACTGCTTCCAAAAATCAAAGAACTGCTCCCAACTAGTTTGCTACTGCCTGAGACACCAAATCCGAACACTGAATAACCTGAATGAGTCTCTAATCACCTCTGCCAGCCTATGAGACTCCAATGATAGGCTAACTCCTCCGTCTCGGATGTCCACTCTAGAAAGGGGACATGAGAATCCTCCCTTCCCGGAGATTGCTTGTCCACAAGCAATGCAACACTATATCACCACCATCCCAGACATACCGTTTATACTGTATGCAGTACTTTGACTGCATCTGCTGCTCCACTCTGAAAAATACGATGTATCCCTAATGTCGGAAACAACTCATCACCCCACTTGAAGTGCAAGCGCCATCACAAAACCACTGCCTGGATCCCACATCAAGGCATAGTTCACAGTGTATAGGATAGAGGTGAAGTAGATCACGTCATCACTGTTGAGTATCCAACGCTGACTGCCCTTGTGACCATAAGTCCACAAACTGGCCATTTTGCTCCTTTGTCATAACTCGGATCAGTAACCAACCCATAATCAAACCTGTACCAGTCCATGAAAGTCACCCCATAATCTACCTCTGCCTAGAAAATAAAACTCTCTGACCGCTCATACGGCTGTAACACTGTAACAAGCAATGCAGACTCTGGAAATGCTAAGTGGACCTGGCCAATGCAACCATTAACCCAGCTGGAGTCAAGACATATGTAGTCTCCAATCAGTAGGGGTATAGCTACCTGACCCAAAGAAAGATGTGATACCCTCGAAGATGACTCAAGCATACCCTCGACCCCTGTCATAGAGACCTCTAGAGTGGCTGATCCACACATGCGAATCATCCCAACACTATGAGAATGGAACCCCTCTTGCCACATAATCCATACCAACAACCATCCAAGCCTGCTAACATAACACAAACCAGCATCAAACACAGTATCGGTCAAGTGGTCCCAATAGTGCCAATCCAAGAAGGATACCCCATAACTTGTCTTCACCCCACAGACAAATCTCTCTACAATCTCATACTCCTGAAGTGTTGGGGTATCTATTTCCATCTTAGGGAAGACTGGATGATACTGACTAGGGTAACATCGACCCAACTGGAATCAAGCAACATGAAGTCACCCATCAATAGTGCTATCACTACCCTGTCATGCACGCCACATAGTCGTCTCAAAATCAAGGTGAATGCACTAATTATGTCACTCATCCACGTGCAAGCGTATGTATGCTAAAAGTTGATCCCTGAATCATGTATCAAACTGGGATACATGGCTTCACCCAACTGCTGCACTACTATGATATATAATCCTAGGTGTGAGGTGTGTGGAATAAAGCAACTCATCAAGGATCCCCCACACTGGATGAGAGTGCTCCCACAACCAAGGTGATATCGTACTGGAATCCCGGTGAAACAAAGCATCAAACGAGACAACACCTGGATCCCAACACAATCTGAACCCACATCCATCTGTCATGAGAAGATACTGATAGTGGAAAGCGTCATCAACAACAAATCTTCCTGCGGTCACCGTGAAACTCCCACCACTGTGATTACCGTCTACAACATCATGCCTGATAATTCCCACACCATCTTGTAACCATGGCTCCGGATGAAGTCTCTGTGACATAGAGGTGATAACCTCTGTCGGAAACTGAACGACATGATGGTGGATTGTTTGCTGGTCCCACAAACAATCCCACCCAAACTGCTGGGTCAGGTCCCTCCTGTCAATAACTCCATCCTCTGAAGATGGAAGTGCACTACTGCACCATGGATAGTAGAAATCTGGAGCCAACTCCCACCTGTGTACCACCCAATCATCTACTAGTGGACTAAATGAGAAGTGGAGTGTACTCCTCATGGTGCAATCAAGATGGACTCCTGTAGGCTCCCTCAATGGCTCTATGGAATAACCCTGTCCAACCACCTCATATTGATGAATCATCTCATCATCACCCAATGGCCTAAATGAGGAGTGATATGCACTCATCACTGTGCAGTCAAGATGAAGTACAACAGGCTCTCTCAATGGCTCTGTGTCAAAATCTTGCCCAATAAGCTCACCATCACTCCCACTGGTCTCATCGCATGAATCTGGGTATAATTCATACATTTGATCTCCAAAGTCCAAACAAGGACCTTTCATAGACCACAATTGACCACCCTGATTCTGCTGTGAGATAAACTGGTGTCCATGGTCAGCTGCAGGTGGTGTAATAGTAGATTTGCTCCCTAGAGGGAACAAATCAACATGAGCATTGTATTCCCACTCCAAGGACACTCTGCTGGTCTCCTATGAAGATGTTGTAGAGATGTTATCGGAAACCATCACACAACTCTCTGGTGAGTCCACTAGTGTCACTAGGAAACTCTGTACTGTAACCGTCTCTGATGATGACTTTGCCACTCCCAGACTGTCGATAAGCTCCTCTAACTGTAAGTTCACCTCCGGAAGGGCTGCTTGGGTATACTCCAATGACTCACTCATCTCCTCAAGCTCATGGGTGAGCCCGTCAACTTCCTCCTTCCGCATCAGGGCATCATAGTAGATGCAATCCTTATCTAGAAGATAACTCCGATCAGCCACTAACTCCAAATAATCCTGCTTCAATATCCCCATAGCCTCATGAAGAGTATGGAACTCTGCCATGGAAAATTCGCTACTATCCTGCTCATCAGTCATGAGAGTGCTCCAACTGAGCGTAGATAACATCCGTCGAGTGGCATCAAAGTGCTCAACCACTGTGTCTACCCTCCTGTCATCAACCCTGAGTTGTCTAATCAAGCAATGAGGGGCCTGAAAATGATAATTCTCAGGCATGTGTGCTACCTCTGGATCTGCACTATGGTAGGATACTGTGTCTGAGTTTGGTACATCTCTGTAAGGGGTATCCAGTATGCATTCACTAATGCATGCATCCTCATCTATAGTACTGCAACTCTGTACCTCTGAGACCACCTCCTTAGTCAATGATGAAACTGCTGTCACCACACTATGCTCACTCTCATCAATTCCCCATGTGTCCGCACATACAACCGAATCACTATCTTGGATTTCAGTGCCACTATGAGTACACACTGCTCTGATTTCTCTGGTCTGGTCTAAGAAATCAGATTCATCATGACATGAATTGTCATCACACAATGCCTCTGAAATACCTGTATCTGGATTACTCTCCTGTGCAAACTCACCAAAATTAACCTGACCCTCTGTATTACTTGTTCCACCCAAATCAATGCTGGCTACATGTGTTTTAGTCCTGTTAATAACTTTTCATGTGCATCATCACATGAGATTTCTTGTCCCACTTGGGTTTGCCCTGTTTTTGTCATCTTGTTTTCTTTCATTGCCCATTTATCAATCAGCGATGACATGCCTAATTGATATTCACTGAACATCTGGACAAAACCCTTCATTTATCTAACCAAGCCATTCATTTGTTGATTTCTTTTAATATGTTGGTCTTTCTGTATGGCCATTATTTCTTACCAGCTGTCAACTGAAAGCATAAATGTGTAGGCTAACAACTACTCAGTTGCTGATATGAATTATCAAAACCTTTTATCAAATACCCAAATGTTGGAATGATTTATCAAAACATTTTAGCAATTGCCCAGTTGCTGGAGTGGATTATTATAACTTTTTCTGCAGTCATCTGTGACAGAATCCCACAAACCCTACAGGCTGGCAGGATGTAGGCTCTGATACCACTGAAAGATCCTTGACGGATTCTCTTACTAATCTACTGTAAGTTTTAAAATAATAAACTATGTTTTTTCTGAGATTTTTGGTGGTCTTATAGAATAGACAGAAGTTGCAAAATGTTATGTTTCTTTTTTGTGTTTTTTAAGAATATTGTAAGCAAGTAATGAAAGATGACAATGCATATGAAAGGAAGCTGAAAACATGTAAGAACATTCAATAATTCAGAATTGATACAAATCGTACCAGGCAGATTTCTGATTTATATATTCATGTAGAAACCCTTATGCAAATTCAATGGAGCTTTACAAACAACAATGGCGCCAACTGGTGGATAGATGGAGGCCACAAACCAAGAATACCAGCTATGGCTGGATACAAGCATTTACCACAGCCAGCGTATAGTGTCCAAGCTGCAAATGGCGGCCCTATGCTGCAATAATCACGTCCCAGCTGGACGAATCCAGCCTCTCTGTTGAAAACCTTTGTATGCACTTTGAATCCTCAACACGGAATGGCACCCCTGTCTCTGACAAACAATGCACAAAGCCTGCTGAATCCACTGACAACAACTACTGAGGGCTACGTCCCAGCTAGTCCCAAACCTGGGGTTTGCGTCCCAGAAGAAGAATCGCTCTACCAGAGCAAATTTGCCAAAAACAAGTTTCAAATTTGTAAAAGATCCATCAATTAGGTTTCCATCTCCTTATATCTCCTTTCCTTTGCAATTCGAACCCTAAAAGATAATTAAGAGTGCACTTTATAATTAAATGATATTTCTCAATTATGGCGTCCAAACTATAGAGAAAATGTCACTTTATTATAATTAAATAGTTCCAAGCAATGGAAGTGGGGGATGTGCAGAGTGTCGTGCGGTGTGGTCGATGGCCGAATGCTGAGGGTCGTACGGTAGCGGAGTGTTGCCTCTGGACACGCACAGATTCGTCTATCTTTCCTTTGTCGTATGGAATTAATATACTCGGCAATGAAACTTAGTACTCGGTACAATTCGGGAACAAGTACTTGCAAGAGGAATAATTATATTATGAATAATGAAGTACTTCGGATTTGCCAGATCCAATACAAGCAAAACAAAGCAGAGTAGGGTGAGGGTTGAATCCCACCGAAACTACAACAGGCCAAATAGGGAAGGTCTTTCACTTCCGAAGTGGCGCACACCAGAACTCCAACTGGAATTCGCAATAATAATAAAATATCAAAACTCAACATTTTTACAACTACCTACATGCCGGGCATAAATACCCCTTCGGAGAAACTCTCGAGGGTTTACAAAAGAACGCCGACCCGGTAAACACCTACGGACAATAATTAAATAAAAAGGGGCCCCCATTAATTAATTAAAGGTCCTTAATAATATTTCTTTTAAATAGGGACCAAATAATTAATTAACTTAATTAATTTATTCTCTATCAATTTGGGGATATTACAAAGTGCATATCTTTTATACATGAGAAACCCTTTAGGGAGCTTAAATGTGTCTTCCATTCTTCTTTCTCTTTCTTGCATCCAATATCCAATGTGATCAAGCATCTTTAACAGTATTCAATATACCTTCTTACAAGGATTTATTGTTTTACATAAGGATTTTTCATCCCAAGTTGCAATCTTATGCTTGCTTGAAGTTCCATATTATTAAAGGATCTATCACGTAGGGCGCATATTGGATTTCTCTCCTTTCCCTCTTTCGAAGGACCCTTTATCTCTTTTTGCTCCTCTCTTTTATGTGACGATGTCCTCCCATGTATGGACTTGCTTGTTCATGGATCTTTCTCCTTCATGAGATTAGTATCCTCTTACAATCTCTTCTGTACTTGGAAGTGTATATCTTGTATGATTGGGTTGATCACTAAGTAGACATAAGGTGACATTCTTCCCTTTTTCATTTTCTTGGAGTTATTATCATTCTATGATAGTGCATTCTTTTTACATGAGCTCTTTGTTTCACGCAAGATACTAACATCTTTGCTTAACAGCCTGTTGCATGTCTTAAAAAGGGCATGTTTATCATTTAATGATCATCTTCTTTTCCTTCCTTGGTGATTTGCTTCTTTTGAATATCTTTTCTAGCTTAAATATGTCTGATTTACATTACATGTGGAGCTTATTTTACTTGGAATTGCATATCTTGAGGCTATCATTAAGGGTGTATTATATTCTATCTTGTCTTCATACTTTGGGGGGCAAGATTGTTTGTACATCCTTCTCTCTCTTTCTAAGGATCTACTTTCCTTAGTACAGGAGCATTTGTTTATCATGTGACATTCTTTTCTTATAAAGAATTGATTGTTTTAATCCGGGATTCTCTCTTATACAAGTGGTGTGCATCCTTGATCACTACCTCTTCTTTATTTGCAAAATCATGTTCTTTATAAACACATGTTCTTACTCTGCGATTCAAAGTTTGCTACCCTTCATCAAGAATCCATATTTCACCTAGCAATAGGGGCTAAATGGGAGCATTCTTGTTTGCCTGCTCCTTTTCGCTCTGAAGACGTTATCTTTGTTCAAGAACTCCTCTTGAGGGTAGATGTCTTGCTAACAAGATCTCTTTCTTTCAAGTCTCTCTTCCCACAAGCGGCATATCCTTTCACAATTATCTACTTTTCTTAGTTCACAAGAGTCATCACTCTTTTCTAAGTTTATGGCATACATCGTTGTCTAAGGATATCTCCTTGTTAATGGAGAAGGTATATCATTGTTTATGACTGACCGCACACACATGCACATACAGATCCGTGTGGAAGACAATGCTTTTCCACATGCTTGATCTCCTTTTTCAGATCCTTGTCGAAGACAATGCTTTTCCACATGCATGATCTCCTTTTTATAGATCCTTGTGGAAGACAATGTTGTTCCACATGCCTCATCTCCTAAGCCGCCCCTGAGCACAAAACATTTTAAAGCCGCCCCTGAGCGCAAAACATTTTCAAGCCGCCTCCGTGCGCATCTCTCTCTCTCTCTCTCTCGGCAGAGTTGACTAGCATAGCACAATTGACTAGCCTTCAATTCTTCTCTCTTTTCATGAATCACCTAGAACTACATAGCTAGCTTGCTAGCCTGTGGGTTCATGGTCTCTCTCTTTGCTCTCATGGTTTTGCCAGTAGGCTAGATCATGGAGTTGGCATCATCTTTGTCATTACTCTCTCCCTTTTTCTTGTGATAGCTTATGTTCTTGCAATAGCTTCCCAGATATGATGTTAGTGGATGCGATATGTTCGATCGAGGTCTCTTCATTAATTGATTTGGGGTCTTTTAGTACTAACCCTCTTTTTCTTTCTTGTGTGTGCTTGTTGTCTTTTTTTTTCTTTTTTTTTTCTTTTGTATCCTTATGCATAGATGTTGAGTTGAGATCCTTTGTTTGGGGGCTTGAGGTCCTTAAGCTTAGTAATGTTTCATCTCTCGTATTCTCCATGATCTCCATCTCTCTCGTCTCTCTCTCTCTCATCTCTTCGCGCTAAAGTGGGGGCTAAATGTATCATCCTAAAAAGTAAGCACTTGATTTGTACTCAATTTAGGATCATTTTGGGCCCGCTTTAGTGTGGTTCCTTTAATTGGGCTTCATATTGCACTTAAATGTACGCTTTATCAACATATGGGTCCTTGTTTCTTCCCTAATCCTCCCTTATTTCTGCAAAATCGAGGTAGGATCTTATTTCTAAGCATCCTCCCCTATTTTCCTCCCATTGCAAAATTCCACCTTCCTTTTATGGTCTTGGAATTCGCTTCCAACATCGAAATCAGTTGACCTTCCGGATCCCACAAACCTTATATTGCACACCCTCCATTCAAAAGAAAGTATCTTTCTGGAGGGGTGCAGTCGACCCTGAGGGGTGAAGTCGAACTTTGACTTTACCCCTGGGTTTTAGATCCCAGATTGGGCTCTGGGTCCTATTTGGTGCATTCACCGGGGTTCCAGATCCATGGTCGGCCGGTGCAATTTTGCTTCCAGATGCACTATAAAAGGATCTCCCTCTCTTCATTTTCATTCTATTCTATGATATCTATGATCTATGACCTATGATATACATGTGCATACATTCACAAAGGTAGTTGTTGAGCAAGCAATTAAGCAAAGCATTGAGTATCCAAGTGCAATTTCAAGTGGCATTCTATCATTCAAGTCTTCAAGTATTCAAGGTGTCTTCCATAGATAAAGCTTCTTTCCCCATTGAGGCCAAGCAAAGGAGTTTTTTGGAAGGACATTGGCATCATTTCTTCCTTCAATCATTCAATGGCGATTTACAAAACATCTTCATAAGGTTTTGTCTTGCATGATTTCCTTTTGGTTTTTGTGTAGAGCCAAAGCTATTGCATAAACATTCTTGATCCCATTCAAAGAGGTAAGAGTATCTACATTGCATGATGCACTTCATTTCAGATCTAATCTCTGTTACATGTCAACATTCCTTACTTCATTTCAATTCAAGGTTAATTCCTAAACTGGGGCTTGACCAAGGCAAGCCCCCCTTCCACAAACAATTTTCCCTTTTTATGTGTACAGGAATAGGTTTCGGGATTTGCGGAGCAGGATTCGGGCATTTTTAGGGTCATCTCAGAGATCGGAATTAGAAAGTACACAATTGCCAACAGAGGGGTGTAGTCGAATCTTGACTTGTACTTGAAAAGTTGACTCATTCCTTAGAGGCTCAGAATTTCACAGTCGAGAGTTGCAAGTGTTAGAGACCTAGATCTAGAACGGTTTCGGTCTGTGACCTCCCGGTGGCTGGAAATTGCAGTTTCAAGGCTCATAACCTCCTAATTCCTTTCAAGGTGCACAAATCTTTCTTCCTTCTTGCATTTTGCTTTCAGATCTGTTATTGCATCAGTCATTTCAGTTACTTTCCTAATCTATACTTGTTCATTAATCAATTAGTCAAATCCATTAATTCCTTAATAGCAGAAATAGTTCTTATCAAAGTTACAAGCCTTGGACTCGCCTCGGACTCGGCAAGGTCGGATTGGCCTTGGACTCGGCCTCGGCGGCTGGACTTGGCAAGGACTCGGCAAGGACTCGACAAATCGAAAAAACCCAAGAAATTCAAATATTTTCAAGGATTTAAAGCATTTTTCATGCATCATTTAGTCAATTAACATCAAATACACAATAATTGAGATAAATAGAAGCTACTTTGCACACATATACAAGTTTACAACTTTACATAGATCGCGAGAGTATAAAGTTATAAACTGTTAAACTAAATAACACACTAGAAACTAAAATATAAATAGTTTCACTGTCAAATGTCTACAATATTCATGGAATATGAAATCCATGGAATCAAAAGTTCAAAACATTTATCAAAACTAGGCTCATAGCAGCCTATCCCAGTGTCTTCCTACGAGTACGCCTAAGATAGGTCATGGAAGATTGTGCAGCCATCTTCTCTCCCTGTGTTTGAGGCTGACCCTCAGTGGCATCCTCATCATCCCCATCCTCATACTCCTCATCATCCTCGAAGTCAGATCTGTCAGTCTCAGGGTCATCCATTGGGTCTCCTCGCGCTCTAGCCTCCTCCTCTGCCATCGCCATTGCCTCTGCCTCTTAATCCACTTGATCAACCCATTCCAAGTCTTCATCACTGAAGACAGGATCATCAATCTCTGTGTTCCATTCTGCTTGTGGATCAACCTCCTCTAATTTGATAGGAGATGTGTCAGTGCCAAGATCTGTCTGTGATGAAGGCGAAGGTTGTAATGAACGGACACAAGATCATTCAACCTTTTCACTGACAACTTGTTGCGCCTCTTCGAGTGTATATGCTCGAACATACTCCAATTGCGTTCGCATCCTGAAGCACTACATGGCTGGCTCAAGATACGAATCGCAATCCTCTGTAGATTTGGCACTTTAGTATCAAACATCTCCCGCCATGCATCTAAAACAAGAAAATTTAAAAATCAATTCTATAACTTTGACTTTATCAATGTAAAATGGTAAAAGAATTAGAAATCAGAATTTAGAATCATAGATTTTTACCTGGCATCAGTAGTGTTCGATTTTTCTTACATAAGTCTCCTTGTGCATTCTTATACGTTTCTATCTCACGGACTAAATTTGCTCCAATTGTTGCATTAGGTGACATTCTCTCTACAACATCATAGAGCCCGCTCCACATCTCATCATCAACCTTGGAATCTGATCTCATAAAGTTAAGTAAATTAAAAAAAAATTTAAATTCATGAACTCATCAAAACTCATCAAAAATTAAATTCATAATTACCTGGGATGAATTGGAATGCTAGATGAAGGTAGTGGGCAGCTGCATGTATAGGCTTGTGAAGCTGATTGTGCCATCGTTGATCAATGATATTCCATACGGGCCCATATTTATCCCGATTCCCTACATAAAAGAATCTAATGGCCTTTTTCACCCTGTCCATGCCCTCGTAAATGTATCCCATTGCGGGCTTCTCTCCATCAGCAATTCGTAGGAGAACAATAAGAGGCTCTATGAGCTGCAATCATTGTGAAAGTGTAAAGTTTAAGTTTACTTTTAAAAATGAACAATGAGCATATACAAGTGTGAACAAAAATGATGAAATGAAGTGGAAATGAGGACAAAAGAAAAATTACCTGCACAATCTCCTTGATTGGTAGCCAAAAGCCACTCTCATCAAAAACCCGATCAACTATGTTTTTCCCTGCATTGGTCTTCGCATATGATGATGCGGTCCACTCCTCGCTTACAAACATGCGTTTCAAAGCGGCCTTGGACTGAAGCAAAGATTGCAACGTGATGAAATTTGTTGCAAATCAGGTGACCCTTGGACGAGCCAACTCTTTTTTATTTGTGAAATGCCTCATAAGGTGGAGGACCCAAGTATGATTATAAATGAACTTACAAATACTCCTTCTGTGCTCTACACATGTTTTTATCCATGGAAGTTTACCAAG
>MU228267.1:863039-875216 GCA_018584345.1 Thuja plicata
ATATCTCTTTTAGTTTGGCAATTAAAAACAATCAGCATGGAGAACAACGTTATATTCCTTGTGCAAAGTGTTTGACGAAATTCTCAGGTTAAGAAACTAAAAATCAGAATTGCAAGGGATATTACAGTTACAGAGTCTAGCATTGAAAACATAAAGCAACAAAAACGATGACACGGCCGATGCAAAGCAAAAGTGCCCTAAACAGGACACAAACTTGTGCAACCACAATTATTGGGAATGGAAACCTACCTATCCTAAACTAGCCAAAAATGGAAACCTTTCAAATGAAACCATTCACTGGCTCAACAAAATAGCTACCTTTCCTAAGTAGCTTGTAGTTGCTTGTATGATTGTTGATAACCATCTACAGATGAAACATGAGCAATGGTACCATAGCTTGATGCATCACGTCTTGAAGGAAATGAACAAACTCTCTTGGCTCTTCAAATGAATCAAATACACTGCTTCTCCAAAATGGACCCATGAATCCAAACTCCTCCTGTTGAACTACAAATGCAGGTTTGGCCTCTTCCTCAAGTGTTTCTTTATGCTAAGGTGCAAGTGGAAACTCTAATCTCCCGTTGGCCTCCAACCAATCAAGATGTCTTATGAGCCATCCCCTTGATAAGACCAAGATTGAATTCTTTTTGCAAGCTGCCACTTGAACAACTGATTCATCAACCATGACAACCTCATGTTGATCGGAGTGATTTTGCTCATGTGATTCAAATGAAATTATGATTGCATTGCATAACTTAGTACACTGTTCACAAACTTCAGACTTGGGAAAGTCTAAATTGTTTATGAAAAGATCTGCATCATGCCTTTGGGAAGTTCTTTCATGAATAATGTGTTCAAGTTAGTGACCTTGAAACATGGATGCATTCTTTTTAGCTTGACTAATATCTTCATGCACATTCATCTTTTCATGTCTCAAGACATGATTATTCGCTTTCACTGAAATTTTGACAATTTCTTCCATGGTTCCTTCTTTTTGTTCAACTACTTTCTGAGACTACGTCAACCAAATACGGGAATCACTAGGTATGTTTGCTTCCTTTTCCTAGAAGAGATTAGCAATATCACTTTGTTCAGTTTCAAAATCTTTCATTGGTGCATTTGTTGTTGGCGCCTCAAGAGCAAGCTTCTTCAGTGGTGAAGATAACTTATTATGATTCCCTACAACAAAACTATGGACAACATTTGGATGCGACCTTCTGGGAATGTCCTTACAAGGAGCGGAGAACACACCCTGAGCCAACTGCTTTTTGAGAGTAAGCATCTCACTAGCCAACCTCTGCACCATAGGTTCTGGTCTTGTGATAGAAAAGAATGACTCCAAAGAAAATTTTCCTTCGTTTTATTCTTATCTGTCTGACGAGAATGAGATCATCTTCAATCTCAGTTACCAAGGTTTGTACAACTGCAAGAGTAGCTGGAATTGCTCTTCTCAACATAAGACTCATTTTGGGCACTTGAGTGTTGACAAAGAAACACTTCAAATTCTCAGATGTAGGTTGAACAATAGCTAGAATTCTATGTGTCAACTTGTTGAAGTGAGCAATGAATTCACACATAGACACATGAGATTCTTTCTTCAACTTGGTAAGCTGGGCTAGTAAGGCATGCACATCTTCAGTAGGCTTGAACCGTTCTTCAAATTTAGCTCTGAGAGTAGCCCAATTTGTGATAGTCTCTAGTGCAAGATGGTAAAACCAATCTGCACCAACACCTTGGAGAGTCTCAACGAACAACCTTACAAATACATCTTCATGTTCAACACCACGAGCTGCACAAGCATGTAAAGGTAAAGTCAGATTCAATGGACCAAAAGTGTTTCCCCAAGACCTTGGACAGCCATTTACATGTCCTTGGTGAAATCTTGAAAAACATCGAGAAATGAAATTACAATGAATAGGACACTGGTATACTTCAAACAAAAGCGTGAGGCTTTTGAATGTGTATCATATCTCCAGTGGAGTTGCCAAAAGCTGTTGGTTGCAAAATATCCACCCAACAGATTGTATCTATTAAAAATAATTCTTTAATTAAATTATATATATAATATAATTTAAAATAATAACTATATTATTTCAAGGAGTACGTTGATTGTTCCCTAGAGAAAAGGTCTAGATGTTAGTCTTTGTAGGGCAAGATTTCCCATGCAACATTTTAAACAATGTCATTCTCATGTTCTTTGGTGTAATATAAGGACTGTGTTCTTCAAACAAACAAATTACCGGTATATCCACAATTACATGAATGAATACATATCTGAGATAAACATGCGCAAAATCATGTGTAAGACAAAATCAAGCCAAAACATGAAATGTGTAAATTACTACATAATGCAAAATTATGTGCAGACCAAAAGGATAAAAAGAATATCCAATAAATGAATAACAAATTCTAAAATGGACAGGAAAAAATGCCGAAGAGATAAATCACTCTCAATGAAAATGAAAGGTAAGGATAAATACCCAGTCTAACAACATAACATCGTCATTATTTGCTAGACGTGCCAGATCAAAGGCTCTTTGTCCCGTGATAAGTTCCAGCAACATAATTCCATATCCATATACATCTGTCTTTTCTGAAGATTTTCCAGTAGAAATGTACTCAGGTGCTATGTGGCCAATGGTACCACAAACAGCAGTTGCCACATAAGGGTCCTTGTAATCCATAACTTTCGCTAGACCAAAATCCCCCATCACTGCCTCGAAATTTTTATCCAGCAAGATATTATCAGCTTTAACATCTCGATGAATAATCTTAGGATCACACTCCTCGTGTAAGTATGAAAGACCTCTTGCAGCACCCAATGCAATGTGCAGGCGGTTTGTCCAGTCTAGTGTTGCCTCATTTTCTTTTTTCCCTACAAGAAATATAAATATAATAAAACAATTTTAAGCATTTCATATGACACTTAGAGCACTTAAATCAACACAATTTGTTCCGATTCTTCAAAAAGATCCTATATATGACATCATGCTTACTAGCTTCCTCAATCTCACTGACAATAGACAAAAGAACGTAACTTTGAATCCTGAAGCATTTGAAGGATATATAGCAGTTGACTAAAATCTAATTATATTTGAAAAGTATGGCACAACTAATTGTAAATGGCATCAGGATCCACCATCTGTTTACCATTTCCTGATGAAATAGCTTCCAATTTTCCTTTAAAATTTTAAAATATGATACCAGGAAAGAAAAGCCAAAATTTCTACCTTATTCTTTTATCTAGGATCAGGATCTTGTCAATATATGTGTGTGTGTGTGTGTGGGGGGGGGGGGGGGGGGGGGGGGGNGTAGGTGGTGGGAGTTTAAAAGTTAGATTGTAAAAAAATATGAAAAACACTCCATTATATGGACAGCAGAAATCGAATTGCTTTTGATAAGACAGCAGTGTAGAGCAAAAAGAATTTCCTTTTGCAGACCTTGTATCCATGATGTAAGACATCCATTTTCCATGAAGGGATATACAAACATGCGTTTGGTGGGTGTTATACAGAAACCAAGTAGCCGATGGAGATTCCTGTGCACTGCCCTGCTAGTCATCTCCATTTCTGTCTGAAACTGCAACTCAGCACCTGGACTGTATCGTTCCTTCAGACATTTTACACCTACTAAGCTACCATTGGAAAGGCGTCCTTTGTACACCTCTCCAAATCCACCAATACCAAGCATGTTTTTACTGCTAAAATCATCAGTAGCAACTTGTAATTCCCTTAGTGAAAACCTCTTAAGCTGGCCTAGATGAATTTTTGGATTTTCCTCACCTGCAAAGTCCATGCATACAATAATTAATGCATTGAACCATGTAGAATGGCATAACACTTAATAAGCTTGAATTTGTAAATATTTTTGGATTAAAATGTGAAAAATTTTACATCAATATTTCTGTCCATGTTCTATGATCCATCATCATGATGAAATAGGCGGAAAATAGTGAAGAATTAAGAAGCCAAACCCTCAGAATGAAGCTCAAAATACCAAGAAAAGTGTGTTGCCTCAGGAGATGTGCAGGGAGAATATAAACACATGGATAGCCCAAAAACTAGGAATACACTTGCAATGCAAAAAACATGAAATACAATAAACCATCAAGATAAGGATGTGGTTGGCTCTAGGTATGTTAAGGTAAGTAAAGGGAATGAACTATACAAGAAAAGAGAGGAAAGAGAGAAAATTGAAATAATAAACAAAAGAAAGATAAACAAAAGGAAAACCTAAATTATCAAGAGAATAATAATAAAACATTAAAAAACTGAAAGACAAGATTAACAGGAAAAATACAAAAAAGGAGAGAAAAAGTAGAGGGGAGCTAGTGAGTTGTCAAAATAAAAGAATGAAGAAAAGTAAGCCATTACAAGAAGAACAAATAGGTCAAAGGTAAATGTAGGAGACACAAAGCATAGAGAAAATGTTGAAAAAATGGGACAAATGGAGAAAAGACTAAGGAGACTAACGGGAAGAGAAATGGAACAAAAAATTCAAGTGAGAGTGAAAGGAATTGAACAAGAAGAAAACACCCTAAACAATGGAAAGGGACAACAAGAAAGAGTGGGACACAAAAAGAAACACAGAAAAGAAGGGGATAGGAAATGAACATGATGGACCATGCCATAGAAAATCCAACCACAAGAGAGGAAACAACAAAGACCAGCAATTCTTAATGGACCTTATTGTGGGATGCCCAAAGCGGCTCACTTGGCAACCTTCCTCTCTATTGAGATTATTGCAAACAATAATCTCAATAGAGACAAGGGTTGGCAAGTGAGCCGCTCTTGGCATCCCACAGTAAGCCCACTTAGGAATTGTCAATTTTAATTTATGTGGTTGGTTTTTCTATGGAGTGGTCCACCTTGCTTCTTTTCTTTCCCCTTATTTTCTCTCCTTGTGTTACTTTTTCTCTCCCTTCCTTCAATTTTCCATTGTCACTCTCTTCCTACTTTTTGTTGGATAATGACAACAATTGAAGAATAAAACAAATCTTATATATTGGAAAAACTGTTTTTTCCTTGAGAGATAATTCCTCATGTCTTTAAAGAAAAAAACTGGTTTTTTTCTAAGTTTGATGGTGATTACTGTCTTGAAGATATTCTATATATCTTTGTTGCCTTGAAGGCAAAGTAATTGTAATAGCAGCAGCTGTGAAGTTTGTAATCATTTTCTATAAGCAATTAAAGTACCAATACCTTGTCCTATGGATGTTTCATTGGTATATTGTCAAGGCTTTACCACGTAAATCTGTCTTGTTTAATATTATGTTATTTTATTTTGTTTTTCTTCATAACTTCTTCACAACTGATTTGTGATGCAATATTTAGTGTTTTCTAGGTTTATGCTTCCACTTACACAACAAATGGTATTAGAGCAATCGTTTTTACAGTGAATGTGACAGGATTTGGTGTTGGTTTTGCAGCATCAAATGATAAAGGCGTCAAATGCAATGTTCAAGGTGGAGAAATTCAATGGGAAGAATAACTTTGAGCTATAGAATCTCAAGATGCGTGATTTGTTAGTGTAACAAGGATTGCACAAGGCATTGGTTTGAAAGTCAAAGAAACCTGCGAATATGATCGATAAGCACTGAGAAGATCTTGATACAAGAGCTCTTAGCACAATCCAGCTGTGTTTGGTAGATGAGGTTCTTTTCAATATTGTTGGAGAGGAAACAATAAGAGGCTTATGCAACAGAATGGCGAGTCCTCACATGACAAAATCCTTGACAAACCAAATCTACTTGAAGATGAAGTTGTATAGTTTGTGAATGAAGGTACAAAAAATGCTGACAATTTAAATATTTCCAATACTCTTATTTGTGAATAAGCTAGCATGGTTGTAAAAATTGAAGATGTAGAAAAGAAAGTCACATTATTGTATTCATTGCCCGAATCCTGGAATTACTTAGTCACTTCTATTAGCTTTAGCACAACTAACACCCTTGAATTTGATTACGTTGTGGGAGCTTTGTTGTTTGAAGAGGTGCAAAGGAAGTCTAATACATAAATCCCCACACCAGAAGCAATGGTGGCTAGAGGTCAATCCATAGAAAAAGGGGAGGATTCAAAAGGTACATCCAAATCTAAGTCAAAAGGCTGAATGGGTAAGGTAGAATGTTGGTATTGCAATAAATTAGGGCATCTTAAGAAAGATTGTTGCCAAAGTAAAAACCACAATGATGACTCCAAAACTTTCAAACTTAGCCTTGTAAGTCTGCAATTCATTCATCTTCAAACTCTCAAACTTAGCCTTGTAAGTTTGCAACTTTGCCCGCTTCACTTTGTCATCTCCTTCATATATGTTCTTTAACTTGTCCTACATTTCCTTGATTGTCTGACAATGCATTACTTTGACAAATTTTGTGTTAGCAATCCACACAAAATAACATTTTTAGCCTTAGCATTATTCTCATAATCTTCCTTATCAGAAGGATCGTTTATCGAAGGCTTAGGCATAGTATAACCATTTTCAACAGATATCCAAACATCGAACCCTAAAGAAGTCAAGTAGTTTTCCATTCTTATGCTCCAAAAAGCATAATTGGTGCCATCAAACAAAGGTGCTTTATTAGATGAAGATCCCTTTGGACAAGCCATGTGTTCTTACTTCAGGATGTACTTAGATTTTGAAATATTGAAATGAAAGCACCAAACTGAAGACTAAAAAGAAACATCATACAATAAAGACAGTTCACAAGAGTTGACGTGGAAACCCAGGAAGGCAAAAAACATGGTGAGAAACGCTGCTAGAATCTACTGTCCTAATCCAGCCTCACAGTTTGAAGAATTACAATCTTTATGGCACCAACCCATGGTATCACCAAATACCCTTAAGTGAGCACCTAGCACCAACTCAAAACTTTTACAAGTATTACAAATGGTTACAGTTCTGCGACTTCTTTTTACAAAGATGAATAAAAAAAGATTCTGATCCAACAAAATAATTCCACTACTCTGCAAAACAATTTCAATCTGATATGCCAATAATCTCTCTGCAAACTGAATTCAAATAAAGATAGTGAAGTTTATCTTCTGCAAACTAATTCCAATCTTGAAATAACGTTTACAAATCTTCTGTATGCTGTAATGTCCCCGTTTTTCAGACTTCGGGATTAGCTTGGTTTGGCGACCCTCGCAAGCTAATCGGGTGTTCAGAGGGGGTCAGATTGTGGAGCCAGTGTTGGGATTCCATTCTGGAGATTCAGTTTATCAGGTCTGCTCTTCGTTCGGGTCATTTTGGCCAACTTACTATTTTTAGTAAGTGGGGTTTCTGGTATGGCGAGGATTGACAGGGTGTCTGCACAGAGCGTTAGATATTTTAGGATCGAGTTTCAGAGAATCTCCAGTTTGAGGGACTTACTATTTATAGTAAGTCTATTTTTAGCAGTGGCTATTTTTGGCAGGGCGGTGATGAGCATATTGGTCAGTCAGTATGGCAGAGGTTGCAGGAATCATCATCAGAGTTTTATTTAATAATTACTTGTATTAATTAATAACAATATGTTATTAATTAATATTAAGACGATATTATTATAATACTACTTTATTATTATTATAATGTTTGGAAGTTTATATTATTAAGGGCAGTTAACTGATGATGGTTTTTTGGGAAACTTTGAAGACCAGAGTGTTATAAATACAGGCTCAGTTGTGAAGTAAAGGAGCTATCGATTATCTTTTATTCAAAACTTTGATCTTGAGACCTATTCTCATCTTTCTGAGCTCTTGCTAATGTAAAAGGGCCAAATCAATTCTGGAAGACTGATTCTTCTCCAAAATGATAAGCGATTGATTGCTGCTGTATAATCAATCGGATTTCTTTTCCTCCTTACTGTTATTCTATGGCTAGAGGAAAGAAGATTTAGTTCAAATCTGAAAGCACATTGAGAGTGCAAGAATTCTGGAAGTTACTGTTGATAGCGAATTAATTCCATTTCAATTTGCTGAGCAAGGAAAATATTGGACGGCAGGGATTACAAAAAAATAGTGGTGTCTGTGGTGGAATGGCCCACTCCTGTTTGTGAAGAATAGACGGCAGTCTGCAAACCTGTGACCAAGCCGTGGGTGAATAGTATCTCGACTTGCCTGGCACTAGAGCTGCGGCAGAGCAGGCAGAGTGGCAAGAAGCCACGCGTGGAGTTGTGTGGCGTAAGACACCAGCCCAGCACTCGCGGTGGATGGCAATCAGAACTCGCGGGCTTTAGTGGAGTGACATATTTATGGAATTGGCTAATTGACGTGTGGGCAGTTCTGTGCGTTGTGATTTTCCAGTCTGGCCGACACATAAGTGCTGAGTGTCGTGTGTCAAGGCTAAGTATTTATCGTTTCCTTCTTGGGCCCGCGCTGATTTCCTAGACTATTCGCATCCTTCCAAATCACGCCAAAGTGGTGGGGGTCCACGCATCCAGCAGGGAGGAGACATTTTCTGACAGTAATCTGACGCTACAGCAGGAGGGGCAATTTGTTTGTAAGGTGGCAGTATTTATTACATAGTAGACGCTTCTATTGGTGATTAATTGCAATTTCAGGTGCCCATCGTTTATTTGGAATTAAAATATCATGCTATTTATTTCGGTGCAGATTTTCATTAATTTAAGATATGCCAAAGTAATAAAATTCCAAGTGAAATTTGATATTTGAGAATTGAGGAATATTTTAATAACTGTCTGTTCAAGATTTATTTGCAATTATTTGAAAGTCGTTTTGAATATTCAGAAGAGCCAATCCAGGCTCTTTACAGTGGTATCAGAGCACTGATCTTGCCATCCTGTGGAGTCTGGTTACATTTTTTATGAAGTTTTTTCTAAAGTGGTCAGCACTTCTATTTCCTAGATATGGATAGATACAGGAGATCTAGTTCAGCGAGTCGTCATAGCAATAAGGGAAAAAGAACAGAATTAGATGCTTTGGTTGAAAGCGTTGGGAGATTGAGATTGCATCAGCAGAGACTAACAGAGAGTTTGTCGGATCCAGCTACAGTAGATAGGGCAGCGAGATATCTGACCTCTGCCTTTAGAAGGCCGACATCAAGTTCACAAGAGAGAAGGCTTGAGTTTTCTCTGACAGTTGATCGTGATGCTAATGTACCTTCATCTAGTTTAGCACTTGCTATTTCCATTCGCAGTGCTGATGATAGATTTATTGCACCAGATTCAGTGGTTGTATCAATGCCACTGGATGACAGTAGTGTTGAGCATCACTGGGTTGAGGCTCCCAGAGCAGTCACTATGGATTGTACAGAAGCAGCTGATGTTGTAATCATCTTTGAGTGTTCAGATTCTTCCGTGGAGGGAGTTGTCATTGGAGATGTTTATGTCAGCTTCAGTAGTGTTGCTCCGAATGAGGAGGCAGTTGCTTCCTCAGATAGGCCCGAGGCTTGTATGGAGTCTCCCAGTGATGTAGTTAGTGATCAGGGTATTATAGTGCGGTCACTTGATTTCAGTTCGGGCTCCAGCATTATTGGTGCACAGCTTGACAATGAGTCATGTGTGCAGAGACCCATGTCCGCAGATGAGATTCCAGCAGGTGGTGTGAGAGTTGATAGTATAGACATATCTAAGGACACTTTTGAGGATGCTGTGAGTTGCGTTGGTGACGACACCCCCTGTATGTTGTTGGGTGACGACTGCGAGGAGAGTTTGAGCTCTGACAGTTCAGAGATTTATGATGGCAGTCGCCGTATGGGATC
This sequence comes from Thuja plicata, assembly GCA_018584345.1. Classification (NCBI taxonomy): domain Eukaryota; kingdom Viridiplantae; phylum Streptophyta; class Pinopsida; order Cupressales; family Cupressaceae; genus Thuja; species Thuja plicata. The sequence continues at coordinate 872,736 of MU228267.1, forward strand.
AGTACAGGAGATAGTGGTCTTTTCCTGTGCTGAGGATGTGAGCATGGAGCTTTCTAGTGACGACACTCAGGATGGGAGTGTTGTAGATGAATTGGCAGACGTAATTCCATGCTACAGTATAGTCTATCCACAAGTCGACATTGAGTTGTGTACATGGCCAGAGTTAGTAGAGGAGATGCAGTTAGAGGATGTGTACACTAGCATTGTAGATATCTCCGATGTTGAGAGCAAGGATGATGAGTGTTGTAGTATTTCTGGCTTTCTATATCTGACTTTGGGCGTAGATTCAGCGTTGTCATTTGGTGGAGATGGGTTCCATGATTCTGTGTTACCGGGACCCACAGAATAGGACAGGGAAGCTTTCGAGTGGCAGGAGTTTGTTATAGCCAGGGCTTCCATGTCTAGAGAGAGGGTTACCTTGTCAGTGACTCATGAGGATGTGTCTCAGGATCTAGATTGTCAGATGGTTGCAGAGGACGAGGTAGCTGGTGAGGGTGTTGAGTCAGATTCAGCAGCAGCTTCCTCGGGGTTAGATGAGGACATGTTTGATGCTTGTACTCAGAGTGTAGAGGTGTACTCAGATTAAGTACACAGAGAGAGTGATTTTGACGAAAGTTTGTTGGATACAACTTCCTCTCATAATGTGGACAGCGCATTCGAGGTTATTCATAGGAGGCCCGTTGTGCAGAGTCATCATGTGACTAGCCAGTTGCGAGTGGGTGAGAGAGATATTACTTCTACACTTGAGCATTTCGATGCCGCTCGTCAGTTGTTGGATGTTAATAGTTGGGGTGCTCCTATGACAGATGAGTCCAGCGGTGGTTACCTTTCATGGACTGAGATTCATGCTTTGTGTGAAGCTGTCAAGATGTTGAGACAGGATTACTTACAGATGGTAGCAGACCGAGATCACCTAGTTGAGTGGGGGAGTACAGCCTATGAGGCACTGTTGGATCGGGAGGAGGAGGTGATTGAGCTTACCCAAGAGCTCACAGCGACTACTGAGGCTTTGGAGAACACTCAGCGGAATCTTCAGGAGTCGCAAATTCATGTAGAGGAGGTGACCGTGGAGTTGGAGCATTTGCGGTCCACACCAGTCCCAGACCCAGTTCGTTTGCATATTGAGGTGGTTGGTGGTGAGTTTGCTCCTACGGTTGGTATCGAGGAACATGATGTTGGGGCAGACACACATGTTCAGGATTTGGGAGCACTTGGTACAGATGAGGTAGGAGTACCAGTGGAGTCGAGTTCCCAGGTTGATCTTTCTCACATAGCTGACAGCGTGGTACAGTTGGTTGTGCCACATTTTCAGAGGGATCATTTGTGGATTGCGGGGAGTATGTTGAGGCTTCCACGTATAATTTTTACTGCACTAAATCTTTTATGGAGTATTTGTTGGTGAGTGCAAATGTACATCAGGACTCGTATGGAGTGTCTGAGGGTATCCTCATCCGAGGTTCTTGTGCTATTAGGAGGTTGGTTGGGAAGATTGTAGAGACTCTTTGTACTATGCTTCCCCACAGAGATTTTGAGGTGGGGTTTGTTGAGAGGATTGCGCAGGGTCCTACCCAGTCTACAGCTACACGGAGTCAGAGATTGGAGCCATCTTCCGATTCCCAGTTTGGTAATGGTGAGCCAGTGACGGAGATTGGGGTTTCTGACCGGCATTTCACAGTGGGGTATGCTCATCATTTTTCTTTTGACCCTCAGATGGGAGATTTGATCTCAAGCAGGGGTAAGCTGGCTCCGGTATCCTACCATCCATTATGGGATGGATTAGCACCATCGTTTGCTGATGGGTTTGGCAGTTGCAAGTTAGATTACTTGCAGTGTCCACACACTCAGGACTGTTTATCAGGGGACAGAGTTGATAACAATGATCCAGGCACATTTGGTCACTGTTGTTTTCCTAGTACAGTTGGGTGTGTATTGGATCGACAGGGACTCAGATTTTGACGGAGTTGTTATTGCAGATGGGTTGAGTTTTGTTGGGTTGTTTTCAGCATCGGCATCTACAGTTGGGTTACAGTTGTTGTTTTCAGTGGTGTGTGTTTGGTTGATGTCAGTTCTTTCCTCACAGGAGTTAAGGGCGGATCGGGACATTACCTGTGACCACCCTTGGGATCCGGGTGGATTGTGATGTTGCTTGTTTTTCTTGATTGCTTGAGGACAAGCAATCTTGGGAAGGGAGGGCTGTAATGTCCCTGTTTTTCAGACTTCAGGATTAGCTTGGTTTGGCGACCCTCGCAAGCTAATCAGGTGTTCAGAGGGAGTCAGATTGTGGAGCCAGCGTTGGGATTCCATTCTGGAGATTCAGTTTATCAGGTCTGCTCTTCGTTCGGGTCATTTTGGCGAACTTACTATTTTTAGTAAGTGGGGTTTCTGGTATGGCCAGGATTGGCAGGGTGTCTGCACAGAGCATCAGATATCTTAGGATCGAGTTTCAGAGAATCTCCAGTTTGAGGGACTTACTATTTATAG
>MU228267.1:878233-891648 GCA_018584345.1 Thuja plicata
AAGAGGAAGGTAATGTTATTCATTGAGGGCCTTTATGATAAATACAGAGGGCTGGTTAGAGTTCTCAAACCAGACACCCTGGATGATGCTATTAAGTTAGCTCATGATTTAGATTCACCATCCTCCACTTTACAGCCACCTAAGAAACCCTTCAAGAGGTCTTCTTCATTTCAGAAGGGGAAAATTCAGAATAAGAGTGCACCTCCTATATTGGATTTTGAGATGAGAAATGAATTGAGGAGGCGGAAGCTGTGTTTCACTTGCAGGGAGCCTTGGACTTCAGATCACAGGTTGCTTGGGAAAGGCAAACTTCATTACATTGAGGTAGCTTCTAAGGATGAGTATGAGCAGGGTGAGGGTAGTGATGAGGAGGACAGCGAAGAGGAGGCTCAGGTTGAGCCAACATCGGAGGGAAAGAAAAAGAAAGCACCCCACGAGCAGCCCCCAGTTACTTTAGCATCCCTCTCTGGGATTCCTACATGTCACCCCTTTCGTTTGAAAGGAGTAGTTAGAGGACAGAGGATTGTTTGCCTCTTAGATACAGGTGCTACGCACAGTTTCATCAGCACAGGTATGGTCTCCTGGAGACGGCTATAGGTGGATGATATCCCAGAATTTGAGGTCAAGGTGGCAGGAGGGGACGTCTTGAGTTGAACAGGGAAGATCTCGGGTCTTCCAATACACTTTGGTGATTACCTGCTAGAGGCAGATTTTTATGTTATTGACTTGGGTAGTCTTGATGCGATATTGGGTATGCAGTGGCTGCAGACCCTAGGCAAATACACCATTGATCACACACTGAAACAATTAGAGTTTATACAGGGTGGTCAGCAGGTGGTTCTTAAGGCCATGCCAGATGGCAGGCCTAGATTAGTGTCTTCTCACAAGGAGGCCATCATGAGACACAGCGAAATGGAGTGGGCAGCCCAGTGCTTCGTATCCACGAAACCCACACCGGATTCAGGGCAGCAGGTTCACCTTGATATTCAGCAGGTGCTTGATAAGCACAAACGGGTCTTTGAGGATATACCTCCAGTCATACCTCCCGATAGAGGGTTCGAGCATATCATTGAGATGGAGGAGGGCGCTAAGCCTGTAATTACTACTCCTTATCGTCATCCTAGGCACTACAAGGAAGAGATCGAGAAGACGATAAAGGAACTCTTGGACATGGGACACATCAGACCTAGTTCCAGTCCCTTTGCTTCTTCAGTGGTTTTGGTGAAGAAGGATGGTAATCTCCGCATGTGTATTGATTACCGTGCTCTGAATAAGAGAACCATCAAGAATAGGTATCCTATTCCCCGAATCGATGAGCTGCTAGATGAGTTACACGGGGCAGTCTACTTCTCGAAGATAGATCTTCGATCAGGGTACCACCAGATTAGTGTCCGGGAGGAGGATGTGCATAAGAAAGCATTCCGCTGCCATTACAGACACTACGAGTTTCTAGTGATGCCATTTGGGCTCACTAACGCTCCGGCTACATTCCAGTCTTGCATGAATCATATATTCAAAAAACAGCTGCGCAAGAGCGTATTAGTATTCTTTGATGACATTTTGGTCTTCAGCAAGACATGGGAGGAGCATTTGAGACACTAGGATGAGATTCTGAGCATCATGGAGAATCAGTCTCTGTTTGCTAAAGAATCCAAGTGTGAGTTTGGATTGACCGAGATCCTCTACTTGGGACATGTGATAGGGGTAGATGGAGTCAAGGTCCATCAGGAGAAAATAAAAGCAATCCTGGATTGGCCGCCACTTTGGAATGTTTCAGAGTTGAGAGGATTCCTTGGTTTATGCTCGTACTACAGGAGGTTTGTAAAGGGGTTCTCTCAGTCAGCTGCACCCCTCACCGATCTCACTCGGAAAGGGGCCTTCAAGTGGTCAGATGATATTGAGATAGTATTCGACAGGTTCAAGACTATCATGAGTACATGCCCGGTTCTAGCACTACCGGACTTCTCTCATCCTTTTATTCTGGAGTGTGATGCTTCAGGCACTGGGATAGGTGCAGTATTGATGCAGGACTGACACCCCATAGCTTATGAGAGCAGGAAACTTAGGGACAATGAGAGGCTGTACTCCACATATGACAAAGAAATGTTGGCCATCATGCACGCATTAGCGAAATTTAGGCAATATCTAGTGGGTGGCAAGTTTACTGTCAAAACAGATCATAACAGCTTGAGATACTTCCTGGAACAAAAAGAACTCAACGAGAGGCAACAGAAATGGGTCAATAAGATACAGGCATATGACTTTGATATCGAGTATGTTAAAGGCAAGAATAACATTGTAGCTGATGCACTCTCCAGGAGACCTTCAGAGGTAACTTGTTGTGTACTATCCGAGATTTCCGCAGATTGGAAAACTCACTTGTTGGTTGAGTATTCTAAGGATACTCAAGCATGTCAGATTTTGGATGGGCAGCTTCCAGATGACCGGTACAAAGTAATTGATGACATCATTCGCTACAAGGACAGGATCTACTTAGTACCTGGTTCAAAGTTGAAGGCTTTGATTTTGAGGGCTGTGCATGACACTCCTACAGCTGGACATCCAGGGTTCTTTAAGACTTAGAGATATATCCGGGAGAGGTTCTCATGGAAGGGCCTCAAGGACGATGTCCTCCAGCATGTTAGGGAGTGCCAGACTTGTCAGCAGACAAGTCAGAGCACACTCATCCAGCGGGTTTACTACAGCCCCTTCCTATTTTGGCTCAGAAATGGGAGGGTATTTCTACGGACTTCATCATTGGTTTGCCGAAAGTGCAAGGTAAGGACAGTATTTTTGTGGTAGTCGACAGACTCACCAAGTTTGCTCACTTCTTTGCCATTGCGGCAGACTGGACAGCTTCACAGGTAGCAGAATTATTCTTTCGTGAGGTTTTCAGACTACATGGTCTTCCTAAGACCATTGTGAGCAACAGGGGCAGCAAGTTCCTTAGCACCTTTTGGCAGGAACTTTTCAGGTTGGTAGGCACGGAGTTGACTCCCAGTACCAGTTACCACCCACAGACAGATGGGCAGACAGAGATTGTGAATAAATGGGTGGAAGGCTACCTCAGAAACTATGTATCGGGGCAGCAGAGAGCATGGGTCCGTTGGCTATACTTCGGGGAGTTTTTTTATAACTCCACTTATCATATGACCATAGGCATGTCGCCATTCAGGGCACTCTATGACAGCGAGCCACTATCTTTCATAGATTTGGCTTTATAGGACAGCAGGGCTCTAATAGCTAGTGATTGGCTACAGGATCACCAGGACATTCTCCGTTCTCTCAAGGAGAATATTCAGAGAGCACAGAATCAGCAGAAGGTGTACGCTGATCGTCACAGGGTAGAACGGAATTTTGAGACAAGGGACATGGTTTACCTCCGCCTACAGCCTTACTGACAAAGCTCGCTGAAGAAGAGTGGATCAGAGGAGCTCAGGCCCAAATTTTATGGCCCTTATCGCACCTCGAGGAGGGTTGGCGAGGTGGCCTATGAGTTGGAGCTTCTAGCAGATAGCAGGATTCACAATGTCTTCCATGTCTCTTGCCTCAAGAAGGCAATTGGACAGCAGGTAGTAGCTTCGGGAAGTTTACCTCCATTGGATGAGGAGGGTAAACTGGCTTTGGATCCAGCAGAGGTTATTGAGGTCAGGGAAAGAAATTTGAGGAAGAGGGTTGTTCGGGAGTATTTGATCCGGTGGAAAGACTTACCATATGAGGATGCCACTTGGGAGGGTGAGTCTATCCTGCAGCACTCAGCTTTGAGATTGCTTGAAGGCAAGCAATCCCGATTCAACATGCGTTATTTATCCTCTAAATAAAAATCAACCACTATTCTGAAATACGTATAAATGTTGTTCTTTAACCACTGGAATTTTAGATAGCATAATGAGTATACGGGCCTTCTGTTTTCAGAATTCTTAATGTATGGGAAGATTCATATATTCAAACATTTGACACTCCATTTAATATAGTAACATCATATGAAATATAAATTGCAATACATAAACGGTACGTAGTTCTCAATAAAATCAGACTCAAGTCAAATTCTAGAACTACTTGGATAGCGCCTACTTGCCCATTGGAATGTGTGATACTGTAGATGGCTGATATGACGGTGCCCACTGTTGCTGTCTGTACGCGTGGCCGCTAGTCTCCAGCACGGCCTGGTGCCTTTCCCTAACACCCTAAGATGGTTCCCCACCCACGTTACTAGCTGTTCAGGACGCCACGTCCAGTTTGCAGGCCTCTGTAACCCGCGACTCCTCACACCCCAACTTCCCTGTGGAGGTCTGCCCGCGTGGCTGGAAGGAGAAGCAGTGTTGGCGCCCGCGTCAAATCTGCGCTCACAGCCCGTTAAATGCTGGGCCGGATTTCTTTGTGCAGCTAGAGGACTGTAATGTCCCCTTTTCTACAGTAATGCATATTATGCCTGATTAGCCTATCTAGCCATCCGGATAGTCTAATGGTCGCTTTACAGAGGATGCTAGTCAGTCACATGGTTACTTGGGCATTGATTTAATATCTGAGTTCAGTCTCTATAGTTGGGGTACTTTATTTCATAAAGTAATGTTATAAAGTCACTTTAATATTATAACTTTAAGTTACTTTATTTTTATAAAGTGACTTAAGTGACTAAAAGACGAAAGTGCTTTTTTTATCCCACATTGTCTAGTTGGTGTAATGGCTCTCCATTCGAGGTTATAAAGGAAGGAGATCTTCCTTGGGAAAAACACAATAAGAATTTAAAAAGTAAAGATTTTATATCTGGTTAATTGAATGTGACTGATTTCTTGAGGACGTATCCCCTTAAGGATTTTGGAGAAACTGGACATAGCCCCAGCATTCTCAGTTATGATGGAATCATTCAGATTTCATGTTTGAGCTTAATGACAAGGTAAAGGCAATATTTAATTCTGGATTCAACATTCTTTGGAAAACAATTTACTTGAAAAGTCAGTATTATATCTTGAAGTCAGAAACGAAGCAAATCTCAGTATTCTCGAAGCAGACTAGAACTCCCACAAACAACGATTAAGATCAACACAGATATCTTCATTCTCATTCTACAGGTTGATTTAAGAAATGGTAATGATAGTGGAGTTCAGCGCAGCATTGATTTCCGTAGCTGGTGGAAGGGCCTTTGAATATTAGACGCACGTGAGTACTGATTCTGCTAGAGCTAATCATTAATTGGTTGCTTAAGTATAACCAATTCTTCTTCGTATTGTGTTGCCTGTGTCTGGAGGAAGGATTCAAGTCTGAATGTTGAATCATAATTGAACTGGGGCCTGCTCAGAGGTCGATATCAGTTTATCACAAGGAAGAAAGAAGCATCGTTTTTTTTACTAAGGTTGAGAGAACCTCTGCGGCGCAACTGAATTCATATTCTGAATAAGGTGGTTGATGCTCTCCTTAGCGTAGCACATGCACTTCTGCAGCAAATAGAAGGAAGGCCACGTTTTATATTCCTAACATTCCATGCTAGCTCGTGTGAGGGAATAGCATTAATGCTTACGGCCATTTCAGTCATATACAACCGCTGCGGGTAGAAAGGAAACCACAGGCTTGTATGCGTGGGGAAACAAGCCATTTGGCAGCCAGCGTGATCACTCCTGCTGTCTCAGAATCGCGTGGGAAGCCCTGTCATTACCATGGCACCACAGGTGGAATCATAGGCTGCAGACGGGTAGTAGCAGACTTACTGAGGGCACCATAGAGAGTTGGAGGCCAAGTGGCGTCAGCTACTATTTCATATGCTTGGCCGCTTGCTGGAGAAGGCGTGACTATTGCAAGTATTCGTGTGAAGTCCCTATTGGGTGGCGTGAGCAGTGCTGGAAGGTTGATGCATAGACGGTATCTTCAAACATTCTCATTACATGTCTGATTTATGATAGATGTAAATGCAATATCGTTGGATAAATTCAATAGACTATATTTCCATATGTGATTTGAATACACCATTTAAATTTATTATACTTGCTAGCTGAGAAGTAGCGAATTGGAATTAAATATTTTTAAATTAAGACATTGTTTCTTGCTAAAGTGTTGTATTTGTGAAAAGTCATATTGGATTATCAAGGAGCCGGATTAAACCCAGTGCCAGATTACATGCTAATTGATTGACAAAATGCCAATCACCTAATTTGGACGGAATTTGATTAAAATTACATGGTTTAATGATGAGGCCAACTTAGGCTCTTCATAGTGGTATCAGAGCCATTTTCTTGCCATCTTGTGGGATAGGGAAATATTTATGAATGCAGATTTATTGATATACTTAGAGTGATCAACACTCCTGAGATGGACAGATACATGCGGCTTAGTTTTGAGAGCCGGCGCAATAGTACACAGAGTACTGACAGGATAGATACATTGATGGAGAGACTGAGACTTCATCAGCAGAGGCTAGCAGACAGTCTATCGGATCCAGAGACAGTGGATAGGGCAGCAAGGTATATGGCTTCTGCTTTCTGTAGGCCGTCATCGAGATTACAGGGCAGGAAGCTTGAGCTTTCCCTGACAGGTGTCCGAGATGTAGACCCACCCGTATATAATACGACACCTATTCATGGAACTGATTCTAGACACTCCACACATAGACAGGTGGACGTGCCAGCACCAGTGGTAGACTGCAGGACTGAGCTTCAACAGGTTGAGGCTTTCCGTGTAGTTGCTGCAATTGATGCAGGTACAGTTGATGTAGTAGTTGCCTCTGATGGTCCAGTTGCTTTTGAGGATGGACTTGTCATCGGAGATGTATATATCAGCTGTCGCAGTGTAGCACCGGAGCGAGAGGCAGCACACCTCTCAGATGGGATAGGCAGGAGCATGGAGCTATCTTGTTGTGATGTTGATGATTCGGTGATACAACAGGAGATGACGACTGCAGTGGATGTCATTACCACACCCAATTGTATTATCGAGTCAGACAGTGACTCTAGTTCAGTTTCCCAGGAGGATACCACCTTTGAGGATTGCCTTGAGGGGATGGAGACAGATTGTACAGATCGGGATAGCAGCAGTCATGTGATGGGGTTGGCACAGGAGATGCCAGTTTCCTCCTGTATGAGGGATGTGAGGACGGAGGTCACATGTGATGAGGCTAGTATTGAGTTCGAGACAGTAGATACGGACTCATGCCAACATGACCCAGATTCAGGGGTTAGTACGGAGTCAGTTGAGGTTCCTTCAGGGACACCTGAAGAAGTAGTCATTGCTAGCATCTGGGGTTGCTTCAGACACTTCTTATGTGACTCCTGAGGATGACTCCACCAATAGTGTGTCATGTCTGCAGCAAACCCTGGGAGAGGACTTACTAGAGAATACAGATCAGTCCCAGGATCTGGATTACCCAGAGGTTACAGAGGATGAGGCAGCTGAGAGTGTTGAGGAGACAGATTCTATAGCAGCTTCTTCATGTACAGGGGAGTTCGACGGGGACGTGTCAGATGTTGATACTCCATTGGAGGATGTGAGCTCAGCTATCAGTTCACAGAGCTCAGTTGACAGTTCACTGGGAGATAGTGTTGCTGAGAGGAGTACTTTGGATGCCACATCTACTAGCAGTTTGGACAGCATGCCAGAGGTGTTGCATAGAGGACCGACCATTCATAGTCATCATGTGACTAGCCAGTTGAGAGTTAGCGAGCGTGACATCGTTACCACAGTTGAGCATTTTGATGCTGCTCGGCAATTGTTAGCTGTTCATGGATGGGGTTCTCCTATGGATGATGAGCTGGGTGGTTGATACTTGACCCTTGTAGAGATTCATTCCTTACGGGGAGGCTGTCAGGATTCTGAGACGTGATTACCTTCAGTTGGTAGCCGATCGGGATCACCTTGTAGAGTGGGGAGGTACAACCTATGAGGCACTCTTGGATAGAGAGGATGAGGTGAGTGAGCTTACTTGGGAGCTCACGACGACTTCAGAGGTTTTAGAGAGCACTCCCTTGGCTCTCCAGGAGTCTCAGGCTGAGTTAGCAGAGGTGACTGTGGAACTAGAGCATCTTCAGTCTACACCAACACCAGACCCAGTACAGTTACATATTATGGTGTCTAATGATCTGATGATGTCCACAGTTGGGGTAGTTGGATGTGATAGCAGTGAGGATACATCCACCCGTGATTTCAGCATTGGAGGTGCAGATTCACTTCCATTTGATACTTGTGCAGTTGAGTTAGACACTGCAGTAGAGAGTTGTAGTGTGGCGGACATTGGGAGGGATACTACAGTTGGGAGCAGTACTTCAGGTGATACATTACAGGACATTGTAGGCAGGGAAGTGGACCAGTCAGCATGTTGTGTCCCTGTTCATGACACTACTTTGATTGCTCAGCGAGGAGGCATGGTATCACCTGAGTCAGTTATTGGTGAGCGCATAGCTGGTGATGTTGGGCAGTTGGCTACGTCACAGTCACCCGATGACCAGTTATGGTTCCGAGGGGAGCAGTTGGATGCTACCTCCTACAGATGTTACTTCCCAGAGTCATTTTTGGATCACCTTCTTGAGAGTTCAGAAATTCGTGAAGGATCTTACCGAGCTTCTAAGGGTGTTCTCATCCAGGGTATAGGCGCGATCCGGCGTATGGTGAGAGAGATTGTAGGTACTTTGACTACGATGCTCCCTCACAGAGAGTTTGAGGTTGGGTTTGTTGAGAGGGTCACCCAGGATCCGGTCCAACCTATTTTGCAGAGATCGAGCTTGGAGCCATCTTTGGGTTCACGACTAGGGAATGATGAGCCCTTGATTGAGAGCGGAGCCTTTTATCGTCATTACATGGTGAGGAGCGCTCATCATTTTTCCTTCGATCCTTAGGTTAACGAGTTGATGGCACACAGATGTGGATTGGCTCCTAGCCCTTATCATCCGTTAAGGGATGGGCTCTCGCCATCAGCAGTTGATGGAAGTTTTGGCTGCAAGTCAGTAGTAGGAGACTTGGAGAGTTACTGTGACTACAGAGATTATTCAGAGGGCAGATATCCAGGACTGGGTACAGTTTGGTACAGAGGTAGTCAGCAGTGTTGTGCAGAGGATCTACACACTCAATACAAATTTATTGGGTGTGCTGGGAGAGTTCAGTATATCGGGAATCCGAATCCCCCATACTTCTTGGGTTTTGATGATCCTGAAGTTCACTTCTTTCGGGATCCGGGCAGAGACAGACTCAGTATAGGAGTTTGGGTGAGCGGGTTTTTGAGGTCTCTCTACAGAGCTATCCATTTCACATTTTGGGTGATGCTACAAGAACCTACAGTTTTTGCCAGTAGCAGGGTGTACTTTCTTCTGTGGGACCCAGCTGGATTGTGATGTTCCTTGTTCCGATGATTGCTTGAGGACAAGCAATCTTGGGGAGGGTGGACTGTGATGACCCTATTTTTAGCAGGTTGTGGCGGCGACCGGGTCAACTCATCATCACGACCCTCGTGAGCTGATGCAGAGTTTGGAGGGTCCCAGTTGACAAGCTTACTATTTTTAGTAAGTCTGGACTTACTATTTTTAGTAAGTCAGTTGGTCAGTTTCCATTTCTGACAGGGCAGTACCAGCAGTGGTCAATTCTCCAGATGATATTCAGTTATTCAGTTTCTTGGACTGGGGACTTACTATTTATAGTAAGTCTATATTTGGCAGTTGCCATTTATGGCAAGGCAGTGATGAGCATGTTGGTCAGTCAATATGGCAGGTGTTGCAGGAATCTTCATCAGATTATATTTAATAATTACTTGTATTAATTAATAACAATATGTTATTAATTAATATTAAGACGATATTATAATAATAATAATACTTTATTATTATTATAATGTTTTGGGAAGTTTATGTTATTAAGGGCAGTTAACTGATGATAGTTTTTGGGAAACTTTGGAGACCAAGGAGTTATAAATACAGGCTCATTTGCGAAGTAAAAGATCGATCCATTGAATATTGATTATTGAATTTGTTTCTTAGGAATTGTTCCTACTTTCTGTGCCCTAGCCAGGGTCAAACTAGTTTCCTAGTAGACTGATTCTGCTGGAGCTAATCATTAATTGGTTGCTGAAGTATAACCAATTCTTCTCCTTCGTACTGTGTTGCCTGTGTCTGGAGGAAGGATTCAAGTTTGAATGTTGAATCATAATTGAACTGGGGCCTGCTCAGAGGTCGATATAAATTTATCACAAGGAAGAAAGAAGCATCATTTTTTTTACTAAGGTTGAGAGAACCTCTGCGGCGCAACTGAATTCATATTCTGAATAAGGTGGTTGATGCTCTCCTTAGCGCAGCACATGCACTTCTGCAGCAGATAGAAGGAAGACCACGTTTTATATTCCTAACATTCCATGCTAGCTCGTGTGAGGGAATAGCATTAATGCTTACAGCCATTTTAGTTATATACAACCGCTGCGGGTAGAAAGGAAACCATAGGCCTGTACGCGTGGGGAAACAAGCCATTTGGCAGCCAGTGTGATCACTCCTGCTATCTCAGAATCGCGTGGGAAGCCCTGTCATTACCACGGCACCACAGGTGGAATCATAGGTTGCAGACGGGTAGCAGCAGACTTACTGAGGGCACCATAGAGAGTTGGAGGCCAAGTGGCGTCAGCCACTATTTCATATGCTTGGCCGCTTGCTGGAGAAGGCGTGACTACTGGAGGTATTCGTGTGAAGTCCCTATTGGCTGGCGTGAGCAGTGCTGGAAGGTTGATGCGCAGACGGTATCTTCAAACATTCTCATTACATGTCTGATTTATGATAGATGTAAATGCAATATCGTTGGATAAATTCAATAGACTATATTTCCATATGTGATTTGAATACACCATTTAAATTTATTATACTTGCTGGCTGAGAAGTAGCGAATTGGAATTAAATATTTTTAAATAAAGGAATTGTTTCTTGCTAGAAGTGTTGTATTTGTGAAAAGTCATATTGGATTATCAAGGAGCCGGATTAAACCCAGTGCCAGATTACATGCTAATTGATTGACAAAATGCTAATCACCTAATTTGGACGGAATTTGATTAAAATTACATGGTTTAATGATGAGGCCAACTTAGGCTCTTCACAGCCTCCGTAGCCAATCTGTCCTTAATAGCCATGCTGCTTTCTCCACACTCAACTACTGGGTACACTGAGCTAAGTCTTGCTCTACTGCCTCCAACCTGGTGGTCAGCTCCTCCCGAGCTCTCTGTGCCTCCACCACGGTAGCCTCATGTCTAGCCAAGACATACTCCTCAAAGCGCAGTACCTTGCTACCTCTCTCGCCACCATTAGCGCGCGGACAATCAATGCCTGCAGCATCTCTGGGTCTCATCTGCTCAACTCTGTGTGTTTACAACCTCTAGATCCGTCGTCGTCGGTGGCTTATGGTTTCCCCTCCGACACTTAGCTTCACATGCTTTCTCACCGTGCGGAACAAACCCAACGCTTACTTTGACGATGCTGGTACCCCAAACTCTAGGTTGTAGTTTGCCTCAAAAATAAAATGGGATAGGCTCAAACCCACACAAAAGTCCATGGAGCACACTGTTTTTGTGATTTTCGTCCGATGCCATATTTTTTCTGCCAACTACTTCAATGCCTGTGTAAATGGCCAATAACTATGTTTTCTTCACTACCTGGTTATGTCCTTCCCTTCGGTACCATATGCTACTCACTGTGCACTATTCTTTATTTGTCGTCGTTTTTATTTTTATTTTTTAAGAATCTGATGCCGTCAATAATTGTCTTCTTTGTCCGTATGCACTAACCGTTCAGAATCCCTAACTACCTGGCCGTACGGTACTTTGTTGTTCGGGCGTCCTCCTTGCTGCTTGTACGAGACTTTGTGCATACGCATCAACCTCTTTATTGCCTTAGCCGTACGACTTTTATTTTATTATATTGGCGTTTTGCTGGCCTTATGGAATGCTTGACTCAGTCCCTCCGACTGTACGGTTTTCTGGTGTCTATTTCCTTTCCTTCGGCCGTACGACATTTTATGTTTTCCTTCTGAGTGACCGTACGGACTCCCAACATTCAGCTTTGCCAAATGCCGTACCAGGGTAATCTTTAAGAAACCCTCCTTTCAAAAAAGGTGTAAAAAACTGGCGAAATTTAGAAAACTACAGAGGAAATTATTAAGTTTTTTGGCAAAATTTTTTTTTGGCCAAGAATAAAAATAATCTCAATTGGCGAATAAAAAACAGTATTTATAGTATAAAAATATAAAATGGTGAATAAAAAACAGTATGTATATTATAAAAAATATATATTGGCGAATAAAAAATAGTATTTATAGTATAAAAAATATATATGGGCGAAGAAAAAACAGTATGCATAGTATAATAAATATATATTGGCAAATAAAAAATAGTATTTATAGTATAAAAAATATATAATGGCGAATAAAAAACAATATTTATAGTATAAAAATAAATATGGGCAAATAAAAAACAATATTTATAGTATGCAAAAATATATATTGGCGAATAAAAAATTATACTTATATTATAAAAAATATATATTGGTGAATAAAAAACATTTAAAATATAAAAAATATATTGGCGAATATTCAAAACATAGCGATGGGAATACGTGTCAAGTTGGGTGTTACATGTCATTTACTGATAGGTGATAGTGATGACCATTTTGTGAGGACAGCTTGCGTAGCATCGGCAGGCTAAAAGGAGGGTCAATGGCTAAAGGTTACGAAGATATGCAATGTCCCTGTTTAAGGTAAAAGGCATGCAGATTCTGTTTGATCGGACGGCCCACTTAATGACTTAGTCTCAAGATGATCGAAATCTATCAAGTCATTAAGTCTGAATGACGCGTGTCCTTGTGGTGACGCGTGTCCCTGTACTAACGTGGGTTCGACTAACATGAAGGTGACCGCAGATTAAAGAGTTAAAGGTTTAGCATTTAAATATTGAGCTTCAAACTGCAAATTGCAATTAATTATTAATGAGACTTATTGATGCCAAGATTTTGATTTGACATTAAAAAGGATAATTTGTACGAGATATGAGCTGTGATTTGTAAACATTCATTACTTTTCTTTTCGATGTCAAGTCACCTTACTCGAAACATTCCTTCACAATTTAATGCGGCTGCCAAGTTGTCAGTTCAAAATTTATAATCGCTGCTAGTATATGGTGGTTTCGAGCACACGCTGGCAGTCTGCGTAACTTGAGTAGTTACATAATCTAGGCCAGGCCAAGATTTTGATTAGACATTGTAAAGGATAATTTTATGGGAAATGAGTTGTGATTCATCAACATTCATTATTTGTTTTTTCGACTTCGGAGCTAAGTTACGCAGGGTACAAAGGCGGATACAAATGTCTGCAATTTTTATTTATTGATATTCATTAATTTACTTTTCCATGGCAAGCCACCTTACGTGAAACATTCCTTCAAAATTTATTGTGCCTGGCAAGTTGGTGATTATTTT
>MU228267.1:905803-915990 GCA_018584345.1 Thuja plicata
CCCTTGCAAAGTGGCCCCACTGATTGCAAGCGCGGCACTGGATCATCGGCCGACCCTTGGGGTCATTATATTCGAGTCCTTGTGTTGGTGTTGTTGTTATTGTTGTTGTTTCCCCTTCCGCCACCGCGTTGGTTCCCTCCGTACCCGCCCGATGTAGATGGTTGCTCTTGGGTAAATAACACTTGCTAATTCCTTACTTTCATGTTGCATGGGCATTCTTTGGTGGAATGGCCCATGATCTGGCAAATGTCACAAAATGCATTTTTGGGGCACGACCCCTTCATATGGCCGCTCTCCTTGTAGTCTGTACACCACATGTCATCTTCCCCCTTGTTGGTACCCCCTTTCATGGTCTTGAACTCCATCATTCTCTCCATGTCCTTTTGGAGTGCCATGACTTTTTTCTTCGACTCGCCATCACTGCTACTGTCATCTTCGTCGGAAGAAGACTTGCTTCTTTTCTTCTTGGAGGTCTTTTGTTTGCTCTCCAAGTCCATCGCCCGGTTATAGGCATTTCCGTATGAGGCGAGGGGCACTATCTTCATTTTCCTCCGTAGGTTTGATTTCAAGCCATCCACGAACCATCTTTTCTTTATGCCATCCTCTGGCTGGCTCTCCATTTTTTCGACTAACTCCTTCAGTTGGCGGCTGTAGGCCCGCACAGTCTCCTTTTTGCCTTGTTTGGTACCGTATATCTCGGAAACGATTTCATTGTCATCCCTCAAGAGTCGAAACTCCTTTTGGAATTCTTTCTTGAGTTCGTCCCAAGTGGTCACCTTTGTTTTGTCCACATCGAAGTACCAGTCGATGGCTACCCCTCTGAGTGTGGCAGGAAACTGTTTCACCCATTCTGCCTGGTCGGCGACTCCATTCGCAGACCAGATTGTCTCACACGTACGACAATGTCGTACTGGATCTTCCTTTCCATCTTCGTGGAATTTTGGCAACTTCTCCTTGTTGGTTGCCATGTTTACTTTTCTAGGCGCCGACTGTGTTTGCAACACTGGTTGTGTTACAGGCTGGGATGGTACTGTTAGCGTCGGTACCCCAGAATTGTTTGGTACCGTACCACTTGATGTCCCCGAACTACTGGAATTGCCCAAGCCTAGTGGGCTACTGTGATACTCGTGCCCCTCGGTCACTTCGATACTCGCGGCGGCAATGGTATCCTGAGCCTCCCTCCGTGCGGCTTCCTCTTTTTCCTTCCTTCGGGCTTCTCTTGCTTCCGTCTGTGGGGTTAAGGTTAAGGACCCAAACAAGCTCCTTGTTTCCTTAGGCGGTCCTCGTCACTTCTCCCGGCCTCCCGGTCAGATGCCTCCAGACCCTCGCCTTCACTTACTCCCTTCGGTAGTCCTTCGGCACGTCTTCTGTATCTCTCCCTTCGCTCGGCTTGCTGTTGTGCGAGTACGGCTTTTCTATCAGCTTGTTCCTCTTCGAGTTCCTTCTTTCTATTTTTATTCAATTGATTGGGCATGAATTCTTTGCTCACTTCTCCACAGGGCAATAATCAACACATCAATTTATTTTATTTTTCCTTCCCGAGTACATCTAGGCAGCGGCGCCAAATGTTTACCCGCTGGGGTAACCTAGTTTATCGATGCATAGACGTTGCACGGAAATATAAATACATAAGATAGATCAGAGAATACCATAATCTTTATTAATCATTCGTAACTTCAGTACATTTACAATAGTCACTCTCCTATATTATCTCTCCGAAGAGAAAGTACATTGCTTATATAAACCCAAAGGGGTGTGACCGAACGCCACCACCGATTCCCAACTGTCTTCCGGTAGTAACTACGTACCATCGGCTACACATAATATAACTAACACAACATAATGTAAACTCTATGGCTAACAATATGTCGCATGATATATATTTGATCTTCCAAACCAAGCACAATCTCTCATTAAGACGACATGAAGAAAGTATTACCCATGTGATTTCCATATGTATGTGTTCACCCAAGTCATTCTGTAAAATTTTTTTCCTACCATGGGAATGGATGATGAATACTTTCAGAACGAGGATACGTATGTGGACTAGCACAAGAAACAGCGATGGTTGCTGCTTTCGATGCTCTCTCTTCTCAGAATCCCAAAATACAAATAGAAAGTGGAGATAAAGCTATGCAATGAGGTTTGCTCGACCATCTACAGGACCCATTCATCTTGTCAATATCATCACAATCATTCTGCTGGTATTAGATTTATTCTTTATTATTTCCATCTTCAGACAATAACAAATCTAGATAGCTTCTTTTTGACATCAATGACAAACCTGTAACACATTGTCTAACATATACAGCTCTTGACATTGCATCCATAAGTTGGGCAAAGTATAAGGTGGTCCAAGAAAGGGACATTACAGTGTTATCAGAGCAACATTCCTGCCAGCCTGAGAGATATTACTAGTATTTGGAGGGTATAAATAAGAAGTTATTGGAGATCATTTTATCATGGATTCAATTGATTATCACTCCAATTAAAAAGCAGATCTGAGCAGATTTTTGAAGGTTTAATAATCAAATTATTTCAGACTTTTTGAGCAGATTTAGGAGACCTCATGAGTATTAAACATCGAAGTTCATAAGCAGATTCTGAAGCAATGTATTGCAGACATTCCAGATTTATTGGCAGACATTTCCCAGACTTATGAGCAGATTAAAGTAGATTGTATCATACCCTCTTGAGCAGAAATGTTTTAAGAACATTAATCAGATTTTGAAGGTGGTTTGTTTCAGATCTTAAGGGCGAATATTTACAGACCTTGAGTAGACTATTAGCAGATTTAAGAAGCAATATTTTTTAGCAAATTGGTGAGGAGTTTCAGAACTAATTGATGTAGGAGATCAATCATTTATCTTTCTATTTCTTTGGAGGAGACATCAATTATTTCAGTGAATAAAGATCAATAGGACAATCTAGAACCCTTGGAACAATCCAAGGATTTCGTCTATATGGAAAAATTCAAGAACATAGTTGTAGACTTATATCAAAGATAGAGTTGAAAGATAAGATGGCAATCCATGGAACGTGATAGAGAAAAGCCAACCCCATGTCAAATGGATGAAAGCACGACAATTCAAAAAGACATATTCACAACTTCCTAAACCAAGAAGAGGACACATGAGGGACAAGGTTTTTGAGAATTAACCCTACAAGGAAGGGTAATAAGAAGTGACAAACGTATGACTGAGATAAGAAGCAAGCTAGATTATCCCAGGGGATGGATTTGGTCCTAGTTAGATGTTCCTGCCTTTTGTGGGCTAAGTGATGAATTGATTATGTAATGTACCAAGCAGATTTGACACCAAAAAGAACACAGTGATAATCAAGAATGAGCACAAATCAAAGATTCACATTAGTTATCATAACATTATATATTAGAGACAACGATACAAAATGATGGGCCTTCTCACGATGTGTATCTACATTGGAATGTGTAGATACTGTCGATATTCAACAGAAGACTGTTACAAAAGTTATGTGCTCTATGTGACTGATCTAATGATATTAGTGTGTAGTTGATGGTCTTAGTCTGTGATGCCAATCCAATGAGGCCAGTGTTTTGCCGAAAGTCAATATAATGAATGTCAATGATGGCAATCACGTGTGTGTAGATTTGAAGAATCTGATCCTTAAGTATTGTTGTCGAACAATGCTATTTTGTGATCTCTGTGATGACGATCGTAGTGACAGTGTGATGTCCCCGATATTATTAAATAAATTAATGTAATAATTTTTGGCCCCGACATTAAATTTATTATCTCTTGGGCCCTTATTATTTTTATTTATTTAACGTGTTGGCCATGTTGGCATCATTTGTAAATCCTTCGGGATGTTTCCCTGAAGCCATATATAAGGCCGAGTCTGTTGTAGTTGTAAGTATGTGAACTTGATATTTTATGTAATTGCGGATTCTAGTTGGAGTTCTGTTGTATGCCATTTTGGAGGTGAAAGACCCTCCCTATTTGGTATCCGTAGTTTTGGTGGGAGTAACTCCTCACCCTATTCTGCCTACTTTGCTTGCGTCCAAAATTTTGTAATCTGAAGTGCTGTCATTATTAATATAATTTCTCCTTGCATGTGCAAACTTGTGAAATATCTGGCGATTCAAGTTAGTAAATGGCGACTATCAATTTGTTGTTCATTCTAATACCAATTTGTGCGGCAACTATCTTTAATCACCTTGCAAATATAATACCTTTGGCTTCATCTTCTGAACAACAATTGTGAGTTCATACACTGAGCTGAGGGACCGTACATAGACCGTACGGGGTGAGTCTTGGCCGTACGGTGCCAACTTGTCATGGGAGAGCCAGTCCTCAGTGTACGGAAACCACCATAATGTGGTGTGGAACTTCTGTCATACGAGGACCATATAGCCCGTACGGGCAAACAGCAAGGTCGTACGACCCCTCACATCATCGACAGATTGCCTTCCGTACGTACGGACAATATCAGTGGGGTGAGGACCATACGAAGTAGCTCTAACCGTATGAAAGGGATAGCAAAGGTTGTACAGACACGAAGGGCAAGAGCAAGGTCATACGTAGTGTTGTTGGGTAAATGGGTAGTTAAATGGTTGGTTCGTCCGAGGGAGTTACATGGATGCGACGGTTCGCCTCGCATCCCCTCGGACACTATATGTATGCATTTCTCTCTTCCAGCAAGGGATGTGCTGATTATGATATGCGGAAATACCTTTGTACATGGTGATCAATCTATGAATATAATGCTGTTATGTTCTCTATACATTCTCTGTTAAGTACTTTACCTTCTATATGCAAATAATCTCTGTTACCCCACGAGGGTAAACATTTGGCGCCGTTGCCAACTGAATCTGGCAAGTGACAGAATGAATGGTTAAATGGGACTACCATTTGAGGAGAATATCAATGTGAGAACCAATGAGGACGGAATTACAAAAATTTTTGAAGGGGAGCATACTCTGACAATAGACTTTCGCATTCTATTTCAGGCAGCCATTGAAACGTTCGTACGAGAAGTTGTCGAAGGCACTGTGTGGGACGCACTGAATGTCAGTCCCGCTGCAAATAGATTGTTGCATTAATTACCCCGTTTGTTGGCACAGGCAACCATTGCCCAGAGGAACTGAAGGAAGGACGTAGAGCGTGAACAACACCGACAGCAAATCCTGAGGAACTTCGCCGAAAACAATCGCTGCGAGGAAGAAGAGCACGATGAAAATCGGCGAACAACGAACCCGTGAGCTTTAAGCCTAGGGAAGGAATAAAAGGAACACTGTAAAATCCATAAGAACAAGATCACAAAGTTGATCTGTTGTACGGAAACATGAATAAATAAAAAGTGTTTTGGGTTATGTTTTAATATGATTGATGCCCAAACTCTTAAATAAAGATAGGAATAAAAAAGAACAACCGAATGCCTTCGAGGCTACACATGAAGCTCTAATCCTTGCCCAACAAATAGAACGTTCAGACAACTCGCTGAGGGACAACGTGCTGAAGGGTTAACCGAAGGGGACCACGGAGGTGGAACCGAAGGTAACCACAGGGGGAGTCACAGGAGGTGTGACAACCAAAGGAGAACACTACCGTTCGCCAGAGCACCAACGGGTAAGGAGTGGAGAAGAGTTACTCGAGGAAACACGACAAAGGTTGAATCTGATCAAGGAAACACGGGAAGAGTTTCGGAACCTGTCCCTTACACCAAGGACGAAGGGAACGGAAAACAGGAGTGAAGAAGGACCGAGCGTGACTGGAGGTGCCGACAAGGCACAAGCGCCAGATAGCCAAGACACTCTGTTTGACCCTCGGACATCGAACATAGGAAGACAATCTGGTAGCCAAAAGTTGGTAACCGCCACATCACAGTACAATACCGGCAACCCGGGTGGACAAACACAACCCCCACCTCTGCAACCACAGGGGGCACAACCGGTAGTGATGGCCTAAAATAAATAGAAGGTTCCCAAGTTCACAGGCCAGGCGAAGGAGGATCGTGTCCGCCATTGCCAAACTTGTGAAACCATATGGACAGCCAACGGAGTCACGGATCGAGACGAGTGAGTTAGACAGTTTCCTGCCATATTAAGGGAAGGGGCTATCGACTGGTACTTTGATGTGGATAAAACTGGTTTGACGACATGGGGGTCAGTAAAGAAAGAGTTCCAAACAGAATTTAAGTTGCTAAGAGATGACAACGAGATCCTTGCCGAGATCTACAACACAAAACAGGCGAAGAATGAGTCTGTTAGAGCCTACAGGCACCGACTGAAGGAACTAATTGGGAAAATGGAATTTGCCCCAACCGACGAACTAAAGAAGCGATGGTTCGTCAAAGGACTCAAGACTTCCCTCCGAAAGAAAATGAAGATCGTACCCCTAACATCGTACGATAATGCATATAACCGTGCAATGGATCTGGAGAGCAAACGCAAGACCTCCAAGAAAACTAAGTCCTCGGATGATGAGTCCTCAGAGGAAAGTAGTGAGGACGAATCAAGTAAGAAATTGCATGCTTTACAAAAAGACCTCCAGAGGATGATGGAGCTTAAGGCAACGAAAAGAGGATCAAGCAAAACCGAGGCGGATGAGGTGTCGTGTACGGACTGCAAGGAAGCCGGACACACGAAAGGTTCTTGCTCGAAGAAATCCTTTTGCGACATCTGCCAGATTGCGGGACATTCCACCAAAGAATGTCCCTATAACTTGAGGGCCAGGAATCAACAAGTGGTAATCACACAGGAGCAACCTTCCACATCTGGAACCGGCGGTCAACAAAATAAAATAATACTGCATCATCCGACTGCTACAGAAATAACTGACGGGGAGGCAAAGGAAATAACAATAACAACAACCGCCCTATGATCCAGTATGATGCGAAGGGAAGGCCAATGATACAATGCAGAAATTGCAACCAGTGGGGACACTTTGCCTGCAATTGCCAGAAGGAGGAAACTCCACAGAAACGGTGTAGGTGGTGTGGACCGAGGGACCACAAGGAGGTCAACTATCCGAAGCTTGGTTGCAACTACATTGAATTGGAAAGAAGAGATACGGAGGAAGACATCCCGACAATTACACGAGCACAAGCAAAGAAGGCCACTTATCCTGACCCTCGTATGGAGAAACAAAGAGTACTCGAGGCATACGCGAAGATGGAGAGGGAATTGCAGGCCCGAAGGGACCTAAAGGATACCTCCGACACTTCTACTCGAGCCACGACAAAACAAAACATCCTGAGGCAGATAATGCAATTGGAGATATCGGAGAAAGTCAAGGACCTACTCGGAACGATGCTGCATCTAAAAACAGCCCTTTTTAACAATGAAACCATCCCAACAAGTACACTGGAACGAACGGAGGTTCCTGGCAGACCCAATGACACTGGCTATAAATAGTGGGCGAACCCCTGCAGTAGTCGAGATGGGTATCTTGGGTACCATTCTCACTAACACAATTGTCGATGGTGGATCAGGGTGAACGTTCTACCTGAGGACACTTGGAAGAGTCTCGGAAAACCGACGTTGTAGCCGCGGACCTTCAACTTATGAGGGGCTGACCAACATGGCATCAAACCCCTCGAAACCCTTATGTCAGAACAAGTAACCATCGGGACACAACCGTTTACCTTGGACTTCATAGTGATTCCTATGAAGCGGAAAGGGTACGACGCCATCCTAGGGAAAGCGTGGCTGGTGGCTGCGAAAGCAAATCACAACTGGAAGAAAGACACTTTATCATTCGAGAAGGGGGGAGAAAGTTTGTGGTCGACCTTAGGACGCAGATGGTAGGAGAGGAAATGGCATCTTCCTCAGACTCTGAATCCGACAACGGAGTAGATGAAGGGAAAGAGAGTATGGAGCCAAATGACAAAGGGGTACTAGAATTGGAGGATGATACAGACTCTATGGATGGCCTATTTCATTGGCAAATGAGTGACTATGACCTATTCCCTCTGTCTTGTAATATGTTGCAGATTGAGGAGGATCCGAACGAGTTCCCTCGGGAATACAACGAAGGAGAAGCTCGAATCAAGGAGATTCATGCCCATGAGTTCTCCAAGGATGAACTGATCTGATACAAAGAAGCGAAGCTAAAGGAGATTAATCTCGGAGATGAGCAGAACCCAAAAATCATCCTGATGGGCGATGACTGGAACCCAGTATTAAAGACAGCGACATTCAAAATCTTTACAGAGTACAAGGACGTGTTCGCCTGGACTTACACGGATCTGAAGGGTGTACCCCCAGAGTTATGCGTGCATCGGATTCCTCTAGTTCTCGGAGCCCAACCTGTAAGAAAGAGGTCGTACAAGACGAAGAAGAATTATGCTGCAAGGGTGGAGGCTGAAATTGAATGGATGTTGGAAACGGGTATCATCTTTTGGGTTGACACAAGTGAGTGGGTTTCCCCCATTGTGATATCCTTAAAGAAGGAAGCCAACCAGATCCGCATTTGCATAGATTTCCGATGCCTCGACGCAGTGACAATTAAGGACCCGTTTCCCATTCTGTTCACTAATAGTATATTGGAGGAAGTAGCCGGCCACAAGATCTATTCATTCATGGATGGGTTTTCCGGATATAACCAGATATCCATTGCGGAGGAAGACAAATTGAAAACAACCTTCGTAGTGGAATATGGTGTATATGCATACAATTGAATGCTCTTCGGCCTTTGCAATGCACCGACGACCTTCCAGCGGATTATCTTACATATCTTTAACAAGATGTCGACCGGAAACTTTAAAGCATTCTTGGACGATTGGTCCATATTCAGCGGGCAGGACAAGCACATTGCGGCTTTAGGGGAGTGCATGGAACGGTGTCGGCGAGCCCATCTAGCACTTAACCCAAAGAAAAGTCAGTTTACGGTGCCACAAGGGAAGTTGCTTGGGCACATAGTATGTAGGGAGGGATTAAAAATAGACACCGACAAGGTACGGGTAATAGTCGAGATGGAAGCCCCTATGGACGTGACTAGCATCAAATCTTTCTTTGGCCATATTAGATACTACTGCCGATTCATCAAGAATTTTGCACGAATTTCATATCCGATGGATAGGCTCACGAGGAAGGGGAGCCGTACACTTGGACGAAGGAGCACGAGGAAGCCTTCAAGGATTTGAAAACAAGGTTGTTGGGTGCTCCTATTCTTGCATTCCCTAATGTTCAGGATATCTATCTCGGGCATAATTCGTCAGTACATGAGTTTGGTGATTGGTTTGACAACTTATCTTATGATGGGAAAGGTGGCAAGACAAGTTTGCTTCTTGAGTTGTGTCTTTGCGATGTTCCTACATCAGCATCACCAGTTTAGGCCTTGAGTTCGGTTTCATTGACTTTGTTGATTGTACAGATAGTGTTGTTTGTTCAGGAACTAGTTGGTGATGACAGGGTGTAAGAACCCCTTTCAGGCTCTTGCTGCAGCTCTGTATTTGTTTGAGTGTTTTATGATGTTTTTGAAGTTTTTGCAAGGGTTTTTGAACAAAAAGCAAATAGATGCAATTCTGGAAATACAATACTGAAATAACTACTAACGCTGCAATTTTTATTTTTTTTAATAAGTCATGATATTACAGCTACAAACTCCTTTAATTTCAGTCCATAAACAATGCTGGAAATTAGTCATAAAAACCTGGGTATTTATTGAAGGAAATTGCCCAAATCAGCCTCTAGCGCCAAATGCCAAGATGATGCCAAACGTGGAGTTGAATCAGCTATAGCCGCTGTCTGGAAATGAAGATTTTGCTGCCCTCTTCTTCACAAGCAATACTGTGACTAGTAATAATAAGAAACACTCTGCTGAAGCACAATGAAGTCTCTGGCTGAAAACTTCCACTGAATATCAAATTCACCAGGTATCTCACTGGTTCAAATGATGAACACACAGAAGAACTACGTTCTTCAATGGCTGCACTGTCAAACCCTTACTCAAAGCTCAAGAGTAGAAGACAAATTTTAATCAATAATGAAAACTCGGTGCCTTCTCAAGTCCAACGCCCAATATATATAACTTCAAGTCCAAAAATCGCCCAAAAAGGCTCTTTTGCGGTTTTCCCTAAGAAAATTGATTTTAATGTAATAACATTAAAATCCACATTGTTTTAAATTAATTTTGGACTTAGGAGAATGGCCCATAAATTAATTAATAAATTTGGCCCCCTCGGATGATAGTTAGACCCTCAACTTA
>MU228267.1:934601-952011 GCA_018584345.1 Thuja plicata
AAGGGAGAGAGGGAGAAAGAATTCTAGTATAGGACTTAGGTAAGGTTTAGGTTTTAGGGGAAAGGGGGGAGATGGGGAGAGGCAGGGAAGATGGAGAGAAGGAAAAGAGGGAGAGGGGGAGAGAGGGAGAGAGAGAGAGGGGAGAGAGAGGGAGAAGGGAGAAATGATTTAAGGTTGATGGATTATGTTAATAGGTTTTATCCTCTCCCCTCTTCCCATTGTCTCTCCCCGTTTTTTGAGAATATTGAAGCAAGTAATGAAAGATGAACAATGCATATGAAAGGAAGCTGAAAACATGTAAGAACATTCAATAAATTAGAATTGATACAAATCGTACCAGGGAGATTTATGATTTATATATTCAGGTAGAAACCCTTATGCAATTTCAATGGAGCTTTACAAACAACAATGGCGCCAACTGGTGGATAGATGGAGGCCACGAACCAAGAATACCAGCTATGGCTAGATACAAGCATTTACCACAGCCAGCGTATAGTGTCCAAGCTGCAAATGGCAGCCCTATGCTGCAATAATCACGTCCTAGCTAGACGAATCTAGTCTCTGTTGAAACCCTCTGTATGCACTTTGAATCCTCCACACGAAATGGCACCCCTGTCTCTGACAAACAATGCACAAAGCTTGCTGAATCTACTGACAACAACTGCTGAGGGCTACGTCCTAGCCAGTCCCAAACCTGGGGTTTGCGTCCCAGAAGAAGAATCGCTCTACCAGAGCAAATTCGCCAAAAAACAAGTTTCAAATGTGTAAAAGATGCCATCAATTAGGTTTCCATCTCCTTATATCTCCTTTCCTTTGCAATTCGAACCCTCAAAGATAATTAAGAGTGCACTTTATAATTAAATGATATTTCTCAATTATGGCGTCCAAACTACAGAGAAAATGTCACTTTATTATAATTAAATAGTTCCAAGCACCAAAAAGACTCTGGAAGGTGTAAATCATGTAGCAAATTTCGACGCCTTTCCAACAAGCTATAACACATAGGCATATCAAGCCAGATGAAGCTAGAAAATCCCTTATTACTCCAAAATGGCTATATACATAGCCTTATTTAAAATATTAAAATGCTAACTTAGGAAAATATTAAAATATATCCCAAATAGCCACAGAACACCCGAAACACCCCAAAATCCTGAAACTGAATATGTCACTTGCCTGTGACTGATGCCGGACAACCTGGGACAACTGGCAGTCTAATCCCTAAAATCTAGGGATGCTCCTAGAAACTAGGAAACACACCCAAATCTCCTAAAACTGAAACCAAGGGATGACCTTATAGAACCTCAACTCTGGAAGCTGACATCACCTCCTAAAATGTAGGAATCACCCTCCTAAAATATAGGAACTACCTCAAAAAATCAAGAAACTGCTCCCAACTAGTCTGCTACTGCCTGAGACACCAAATCCAAACACTAAATAACCTGAATGAGTCTCTAATAACCTCTGCTAGCCTATGAGACTTCAAAGATAGGCCAACTCCTCCATCTCTGATGTCCACTCTAGAAAGGGGACATGGCATCATAGGCCTAGATGACTGTGAGTGTGCAGTTGCAGTAGATAAAGGTGATGTAATTGACATACCATGTGCCTCCATTTCAGCCTCTAAGTGCAATCTTTGACATTCTATTTTTTCCTCATCAGTCAAATTAGGACAAGCTATAACTCCATGGCATGCAATACCTAAAAAGTATGACTTCACCCTTGTATAGCTGCCCCTAAAATCATCTTCACAAATATGGAAATCCCATACCCTAGTCCCTCTTGCATTCTTTTTCTTTTCAGCCCTAACTGTGACATATTGGAGAAGAGGTTTTTTTTTTTGAAGGGGTCCTTTGCATATTTGCTCATGATTGTTGAAGGGCATTTAGATTTACCAGTTTGTTGTTCACTACTAGCTTCAACACTAAAACTATCACCCCTGTGATGTCCCCAAATTAGCAGGTTATGGGAACCTGAGTATGGTCAACTCATCAGCGCGACCCTCGTGAGTTGACAGGATGTTTTGAGGGTCTCAGTGGTTAGATTTGCCAATTATCGCAAATCTGGACTTACGATTTTTAGTAAGTCAGTTTGGGGGCCAGTTACTATTTCTGGCAATGTAGTTGAAGACCATGTTGATCAGTCGTTACAGCAGACGATGCAGGAATCATCATCAGAATGATATTTGATAATTAATTATATTAATTAAAAACGATATGTTATTAATTAATAAAAGGGTTATATTATAATAATAATAATACTTTATTATTATAATGATTTAGAAGTTGACATATTGAAGAATGGTTAACTGGTGATTGTTTTTGGCAACTTTGGCATCCAAGGAATTATAAATACAGGCTCATTTGTGAAGCTGATCATCGAATGTTTTTTATTGAAAATCTTGTCATCCAACGAATTATAAATACAGGCTCATTTGTGAAGTTGATCATCGAATGTTTTTTATTAAAAATCTTGTCTGGAGAATTGTCTTTGATTATCTGAGCCCTTGCTGAAATATAAGGGTCGAATTAGTTTACAGAAGACTGATTCTTCTTGAACTAATCATAAATCGATTGCTGAGGTATAATCGATTTATCCTTCTTCGTTCCTTCTGTCTACCTGTGGTTGGAAGAGGAAGTAATTCTAGAGTACTAATCAAGTTTGAACTGAGACCTGTTTAGAGGTCAATATTCTTGTCTCATCGAAATAAACTGAATGCTGGAGTGTAGTGCCATTGTTGCGGGTAGTGAGGGGTGTATCCTCTTTGCATTTTTGTACCAGTGAGGAGTGTATGAATTCGCAACCAGAAAATACATACTGGGCCGCATGGGAAACATACAACAGTCGTTGTTAACAACAGGCTACGCAATCACAAGGCCGCCTTACTTCAAACTGGGTCATACCTCTTTAGCAGTCGCACTTCTCCAAACTGGGCTGCGCAACATAAAGCTTCTGCCGCGGGTGAAGATTCATCACAATGGGCCGCGACTAGCTTTCAGCGTGGGATTGCAGAGGGGCGTGAGCACTTGTGGAGGCACATGGTCTTACGGTATTTACAAATACCTCCATTTCGCAATTTATATGTGATAGATGCAAATTTAATATGTTAAAATAAACTCCTGAAACAATATTTCCAGAAGTTCATTGAATACGCCATGTTTTAAATTACATATATTTGTAGTGAGTGGTATCAAATTGAAAGTGCATATTTTAAATAAAAGAGGATTTGCTAGAGAATTATTATTATTGTGCAAAACCAAACAATATAATCAGCAGAGCCAAGTCAGGCTCATTACGGTGGTATCAGAGCAGTTTCCTGCCAGCCTGTAGGGAAATCGGGTTCATATTTTTTATTTGAGAAGTCAGTCATGGAAGATGACAGGAGATTCATCCCTGGTAGACATTATTACAAGAGAGGCTAGTCACCTCCACCAAACGTGGATGATCCAGACATCCAGTTTGGCACAGTGCTGGGTGGAGATAATAATGTCGGTGGCTCAGCAGGGCAGGCCAGACCCACATTTGTTAATGAAGCAGAAATAGACAGAGAGGCTAGGGAAACATTCAGGAACTTAGCCGCAGGCCAGCATCATGTAGCTAATGTATTACATGAGCTTTCTGATACATTAAGACGAATCGTTCTTCCAAGAGGACCGAGTAGGGAGAGATCACGTGATGCTTCTGTTGCATCACATAGATCGCGGGTTGATGACAGGCACAGAGATTACGAGCCTAGGACCTCAAGGCGTGATAGAGCTGACAGGTCAAATGAAAGGGGAGAGCAGTTCACGCCCCAAGGGCCTAGATTTATGAGGCTAGAGACTGACACAGCCATTGTTGATGATGAGAGTGTTCCTTTTGCTGACGACACAGTCACACACTATGCTGAATGGGATGCCCTCCCTCCAGCCTTGAAACAAAATCTAAACTTTGATAGATATCTGACCCAGAAACGGGAGCATGCGAGGGGAAGGCCCACACAGGATAGGCAGAGGACGAGACGTAATGATTTGAGACAGGTAGCTAGCAAGATGATACTAACACATTTTGATGGCAGCGGTAGGGTCACTGCTAGAGCTTGGGTCCACAAGCTTGATACCTACCTTGCACTGTGTCCGATGACCGAGGTGGACGCCATTAGATTCGCAGTCTTGCACTTAGATGGAACTGCGCATGACTGGTGGTACCACGAACTGAGATCATTACATCACGACCAGATTACGGTCTATCAGGAGTTTGTGGATAGACTGATTGAGCGCTTCGACAAAAAAGACCCCGAGGTCTATTTCAGGGAGTTGGCTCAGTTACGGCAGACAGCCAGCTTAGAGGGTTAGATCAGTGAGTTTCAGCGTATATTAGTAATGGTGTATGATATCTCAGAGCGGAGGAGGGTGATGCTATTCCTAGAGGGACTAGTTGAACCACTACGTGGATGGGTTAAATCCCTAGATTCCCCCATCATTACATGAGGCCATGAAGAAGGCTAGAGACCTAGAGTCTTGTGCATCGAAGAGACAGTTCGTTGCGAGACCTTCAGGACCACCTTATGATAGGACAGCCCCAAGAAGGGAAGACAAATCAGATTCTAAACGTCCTATGGCAGCACCCTTAGATCAAGAGACACTTAATGATTTAAGGAGGAAGAAACTTTGCTTTTATTGTCGGGGGCCGTATGATGTTACTCATAATTGTCCTATGAAACCCCAGGGTAAGCACTGGATGATGGAGTGGTTTTACGATGATGAGGATGTTCCTGGTTATACAGAGATGACTGATGAGGGGCAGGGCATTCAAGGAGCTGATGGGTACACAGAGGATGAGGTTGATGCATCGAACCTCAAGGTGGCATATCTTTCCAGTATGAAAAAAGAGGGGGATTTTAGATTACATGGTTTGTTGTCTAGACAGAGGGTGACTGCTCTTTTTGATACTAGCGCCACGCATAATTTTATTGACTCTCATTTGGTGACTCGCAGAGGTATCCAGACAGAGGATTTCGAGGGGTTGAGAGTACAGGTAGCAGAGAGTACAGGTAGCAGACAGTTACACTTTTAAGTGTAACAAGATGGTTGCTGATTTACCAATTAAACTGGGTACTTATGCCTTTAAGGCAGATTTTTACGTGGTGGATATGGGTGGTACGAACCTAGTTTTAGGGATGGCCTGGCTACATACTATTAAGGACATCTATATCAGTACAGAGAGGATGGAGATAAGATTTATCTTGGATGGGAAACCATAGGTTCTTAAGGCCATCAAAGATGAGGGGCTCAAGCAGATTTCACTTAGGCGGATGCAGCATTTAGTGCGACATGAGGATGAGATAGATTGGGCAGTTGAGTGTAGATTGATGCCATCATTAGATCACGAAGATAAATTCACGTATCACCCTGATATTCAGCAACTGAGAACTAAACACGATAAGGTGTTTAGAGACTTACCTTCGGGTAGACCTCCAGATAGGGGAACCGAGCACATCATAGAGTTGGAGGAGGGCACTAAGCCCATTATGATCACCCCTTATTGGCATCCGAAATGGCTGAAAGACGAAATTGAAAAAACAATACAGGAACTGCTTGAGATGGGACACATTCGGCCGAGTAAATCTCCCTTTGCTTCTTCAGTTGTTCTGGTGAAGAAGAAAGATGGCACCTTGTGTATGTGTATTGATTACCGAATGCTGAACAGGAAGACTATCAAGAACTGGTACCTCATTCCTCAGATAGACGAGTTGATCAATGAGTTGCACAGGGCACAGTTTTTTTCAAAGATAGATTTGAGGTCCGGCTATCATCAGATCCGAGTCAGGGAACAAGACATCGAGAAGACGGCTTTCAGATGTCACTGTGGACACTTCGAGTTTCTTGTCATGCCCTTTGGTTTGACAAATGGCCCAGCTACCTTCCAGTCCACAATGAACAGGGTGTTCCACAGCCAACTGAGGAGATTTGTGTTGGTTTTCTTTGATGACATCCTGGTCTACAGTAAGACTTGGGACGACCATGTTGCACACCTTGGTTCAGTATTGAGTATTTTGGAGAGGGATTCCTTATATGCCAAGGAATCTAAGTGTGCCCTAGGAATGATGGAGCTGCTCTATTTGGGTCACATTATTAGTGCAGACGGTGTGCGTATGGATCCTGATAAGGTCCGCGCCATTTTGGATTGGCCCATGCCAGAGACCCTGACACAATTGAGAGGGTTTATCGGCTTATGTGCTTTCTACTGCAGATTTTTGGCGGGTTTTTCTAGACATGTTCTTTTCAGTGGACCGCTCAGGCCCAGGACTGCTTTGAGAGGTTCAAGACCATTATGACTACTTGCCCAGTCTTGGCATTACCAGATTTCTCGAGGCCTTTTGATTTACACTGTGATGCTTCAGGAGAGGGTATAGGAGCAGTATTATCCCATGATCGCCATCCTATTGTTTTCGAAAGACGGAAACTGCAGGGTCCGGAGAGAGCATTCAGTGTGTACGATAAGGAGATGTTGGCCATCATGCATGCATTGGCCAAATTCAGACAGTATTTAGTGGGGAGTAAATTTTGTATCAAAACCGATCATAATAGTCTGAAACATTTCCTGGGGCGAGACCTCAATGAGAGGCAGCAGAAATGGGTTAGTAAATTACAGTCATATGACTTTGATATTACCTATATCAAAGGGACCCAGAATGTTGTTGCCGATGCCCTTTCATGGAGACCCCACCTTGGTTCACTCACCGAGGTCTTGGAGGATTGGAGGCATCTGATTCTAGCTGAGTATGCCAGGGATACATGGGCAGCAGATTTTATTGATGGCAGTATTCAGGATGATAGATTTTCCCTTGTGGATGAGTTGATCATTTACAAGGGTAGGATTTTCCTTGTGGCCGGATCAAGGGTCCGTGAGGTCATATTCCGGGCTTTCCATGATACACCAATGGCGGGTCATCCAGGATTCTTTAAAACCTATAGGCAGATTCGAGAGAGGTTTACCTGGAAGGGACTGAAGGGAGATATTCAGCAATATGTTTGTGAGTGCCTTGTTTGTAAGCGGAATAAACAAGAGCACACTTACCCCGCCGGGTTGTTACAGCCACTTCCCATTCCTGAGCAGAAATGGGAGAGTATTTCTATGGACTTCATTGTGGGGCTACCCAAAGCCCAAGGGCAGGATTGTATCTACGTGGTTGTGGACAGGCTCACTAAGTACGCACATTTCTTCCCTATCACCACTACTTATTCTGCAATGCAACTGGCAGATTTATTTTTCCGGGAAGTGTTTAGGATGAATGGCCTACCCCGGAACATTGTGAGTGACCGAGATAGTCGCTTTATGAGCCACTTTTGGCAGGAGGTCTTCAGGTTATGCGGTACAAAGTTGACACCGAGTACCAGTTACCATCCACAGACTGATGGCCAGACAAAGATTGTCAACAAGTGGGTTGAGGGCTATCTGCGGAATTATGTCTCAGCACAACAGAGGGCGTGGGTTAAGTGGATACACATGTGCGAGTATTGTTATAACTCCACGTTTCATGTGACCATACAAATGTCCCCTTTCCGAGCCTTGTATGGCTATGATCCTCCGACTTTTGTGGATTTACTGTGCAGTGACAGCAGAGTGCCCAGTGCAGGTGAGTTATTGCAGGACAGTCAGGATATTATGAGGGCATTGAAAGATAATATTCAGAGAGTGCAGAATCAGTAGAAGCAGTATGCAGATCAAAAGAGATAGCCCACTCTTTTGAGATTGGGGACATGGTTTATCTGATGTTGCAGCCCTATAGGCAGTTGTCCATCCGGAAGAGTGGAGCAGAGAAGCTCAGGCCACGGTATGGACCGTTTCGCGTGGTGCGACGTGTGGGAGAGGCGGCCTATGAGCTGGATTTACCTAAGGACAGCAGAGTACACAATGTGTTTCACGTTTCGCGCCTCAAGAAGGCCTTAGGCCGAACTGTGATTCCTTCTCCTGTATTACCGCCCCTGGATGATGAGGGGAAACTGGAGCTGATACCAGAGGCCATTATGGATATGCGAGAAAGGCAGTTGTGCCGGAGGACTATCTGTGAGTATCTAGTGAAGTGGCAGGGGTTACCTGACGAGGATGCTACTTGGGAACCCGAGGATATTATGCAGCACCCTAGATTGTGATTGCTTGAGAACAAGCAATTTCAGGGAGGGAGGACTGTGATGTCTCCAAATTAGCAGGTTCTGAGAACCTGAGTATGGTCAACTCATCAGCGCGACCCTCGTGAGTTGACAAGATGTTTTGAGGGTCTCAGTGGTCAGTTTTGCCAATTATCGCAAATCTGGACTTACTATTTTTAGTAAGTCAGTTTGGGGGCCAGTTACTATTTCTGGCAGTGCAGTTGAAGACCATGTTGATCAGTCGTTACAGCAGAGGATGCAGGAATCATCATCAAAATGATATTTGATAATTAATTATATTAATTAATAACGATATGTTATTAATTAATAAAAGGGTTATATTATTATAATAATAATACTTTATTATTATAATGATTTAGAAGTTGACATATTGAAGAATGGTTAACTGGTGATTGTTTTTGGCAACTTTGGCATCCAAGGAATTATAAATACAGGCTCATTTGTGAAGCTGATCATCGAATGTTTTTTATTAAAAATCTTGTCTGGAGAATTGTCTCTGATTATCTAAGCCCTTGCTGAAATATAAGGGTCGAATTAGTTTACAGAAGACTGATTCTTCTTGAACTAATCATAAATTGATTGCTGAGGTATAATCGATTTATCCTTCTATGTTCCTTCTTCCATCCCCAATTTTTTTCATAGTCGTCCCCAAGTCCCGGGCACGTTTCGCACATTTTCCTAGATTTTGGGGATGGCGTGGGGACATCCCCAAGCCTTCCCCAAGTCCCCGGGATGTCCCCGTTCCGAAAACTTGGGAATTTAGGTTGGGGACGCATCCCCGGGTAACCCTGTAGCCATACAGTGCTTTGAATGGCGCCATGCCAATCGACATGTGGTACGTGGTATTGTAGTAGTGTTCACCCAAATGCAACCACTTAACCCATGTCTTCTGTTGTGCCGAAACATAGTTCCTGAGGCCACTTGTTCACAATCTCAGTCTGTCCATCAGTCTGCGGGTGATAATTGGTGCTCGGGACAACTCTGTCCCTGCGAGCCGAAATAGTTTTGTCCAAAAGATGTTGAGGAAGCGGCTATCTCTGTCGCTGTTGATGTTCCGAGGGAGACCATGTAGGAAAAATACCTCACGGAAAAACAAATCCGCTACTTGTGCGGCTTGATACCCTACGGGAATGGCGAAGAAGTATGCATACTTGGTCAGCCGATCGACCACCACAAAGATACAATCCTTCCCTTGCACCTTGGGAAGCCCTAAGATGAAGTCCATCGAGATGCTATCCCACTTTTGCTCAGGTATCTATAATGGTTGTAGTAGACCCGCTGGTAGTGTGTGCTCGGATTTGTTCTGCTAACAGGTAGCACATTCCCAAACATATTGTAGGACATCGTTCTTGAGACCCTTCTAGGAGAATCTCTCTGATTTGTCGGTAGGTCTTCAGGTACCCTGTGTCACAACCCTCTTTAGGCTAACACTTACTATCTGTATAAAATAGATATTGTTTGGCAAATATGTTAATGTGTTGCTATTAACCATTATGTACTCTTTAAATTTAGATGACTTTATTTTAATATTTTGAGGGAATTATTTTGTGTTTTAGAATATTAAATAGATTCCATATGCGAGTCGATTTTAAATACATATTAAACATTATAAATAATCAATTAGAACTAGACATTTAAATTAAGATTTAATATAATTAAATACAGTAATTAAATAAATATTAAAGTAATATGGAATGATAAATAATAAATAAATTTTGAGTAGTTAATAAATACTAAATAAACTTTAAACATTATAATAATATTTAAAAAAAAAACTGAAGTAACTTAGCCGACTATATAAAACAAATAACAACATTTTTAATTATAAAATGAATAACCTTGCTGGTCGAATTATAAAGGAAGGAACTTCATACTAAACCTATACATACATATATATATATATATATATAGAGCCAAAGGTAATTATTCTTGCAAAACATAAGTGCACATATGAAGCCAGGGCAGGGAGTTGGAGAATGTCACGCGTCCATCTCTGGATGGAGAAGAAGACGACAATGGTGAACATGGCCAGCAAAGAGGAGAGTTTATACGCATGAAGACAGCAAAGGGTAGCCTCAACCCCAAAGAAATCTGATTTCAGCTCATTAAAAGACGTTTCTGGAAAGAAAAAAAAAATCGGATTTCTTTCTTGCACCACAAGGGTTCAAGAAGGGACAGCCGCCATATTCCAACCGACCCTAAAATTTATAAAAGGGAATTTTGTGCCCCACAACAGGAGTATCCACTTCCAGATTTGCTGTTCTGAAGGGAAATTGATTGGGGTATTGACTGGAGAAGTAGAAAACAACAGCGTGAGAACTAGGGTTTACTCTTTTCACTTAGTGCCAATATTGTCCAGAAAAGGCCCAGGTATGTGAAGGATTATTCTTAAAACCTTTGCTTCATTCCAATCCTTACTCTATTTCATGGATTTTTGGAAATACAACTCATGCTGTAAACCTTGTTTAAATTTAACAATTTTCTTCAAGTGCTAAATTCTATTTTCAAATGACATGTTGATCAAGGAAAGACTTACTGTGTTTATATTTCACCTTCATAAACTATTGGGAAATACTGTTGTATTATATTTCATACTGGGAGTTTAAATTTTGTACCATTTCATCTCAAGAATCCACCACGGTTATACTTTGTTTAGTCTGAAACTCAAATTTGGGGAAAGAAATCTGTACCTGCATTAAATTACTGTGGTTATATATTGGAACCTAAACTGGGAATAAATAATCTGGGGATTTTATTGTAACAGTACTAATTGATTCTGAAAAAAGATGTGAAGAAAATGTTTTGTTCAGATTTTTGGAAGGTATATGAATACTTTATTCAGCATCATCATTATACCATAGCGAAAAGCTGAATTAAGAAACCTTATGTCAATAGAGTGGTACTAAAATGTTTAAAAAGTAAGTCATATAATCTGTATAATGGTTGGCATTATTGGTCAGCATATAAGGAGTCACAGTTGTTAAATTGTGGTCACTGGAAATATAAGATTTTGGTTGTAACTTGTATATTGATGCTGGGTATTTCCAGTGCTCCAGTATCTTTTGGAAAATACGATTTCATCTCTTTTACCAACTCATATAAGTTTAGCTTTTGAACTCAAACTTAAGTTGGTTTAGTATTTTACTATCATCTGTAGAAATTTTGTTAATCTATAGGGTCTTGAAATCTTGGATTGGTAATCATGGGATAAACTTAAGGGGGTCACTATCCTAATATATTTATTTCAAACTTGTACTATTATATTATTACTATTCTAGAATGAATCCTGATTCTTACAGTTCTGGAATGGTTCTATTAGGATAGTACTTTTCTTGAATGAATATATTCTGATATCATAATCCCAAAATGGTCTGATACTGGTATTGTTGCTCTGAAGATGATTTCATTCTGTTACTACTGTCCTAAAAATTTAAAATGATTCTATTCTATTTTGGCTGTTTTAAAACGGTCTGTTTTTATATAGCTGTTCCCAAAATGACTCTGTTCTTATAGTGCTGTCCAAAACAAAAAAATCTTATTGTTATCTCAAATCTGGAACAGTTTTATTCATCAAAGATTCTAACCCTTCTTACCAAAGTCGCTGTTCTATTTAGTTAAAATAACAAGGGAACCATGCTTGTGATACAGGCAGTCCAAGGGATGGTGTAGATAAATAGACATTTGTGGCTCTAACTCTTATGTTGAGATTCCAGAATCGAAAAGCTTCTTTTCTCATAGTACTGTTCTCAAAATTGAATAAGTTGTTCTTATACTATTTTTTCTAACATCTTATAGTTAGTGTACACACTGTAGTATAACTCAGCAAACAGCTAATCATGCTTAAATAAAAGAGACAATTTGATTAGTGGTTAGTTGTCCATTTAAACTCTAAATGTAGTAGCTCCAATTAGCTAACTCTTTTTAATGATTTGTTGAAAACATGAAGAAGGAACAAACACTACCAAGGAAATCTTAGCCATATACGAGAAAGCGGGACAATAATAGTCAGAGGAGAGGAAGTAAGACTTGTGCGCATAAGGGAAACCTTTACATATGATTTAACTACAGTTCTACGTTAAACATTACTGAAGTTAGAATGGATAGCTCAGGATTCCGCCTGGGTCGCCCGAGCGGGCGTATGATGGCGAAGAATTGTTTGGGGAACGAACAGTGCCCCAAAAGGGTTTCGTCCCCACAACAGTTACATCAAACATAGTAATAACCAGAACTACATATCGTTAGAGAGTGAGAGCTCCAAGGGCCTTGATCCCGTGGATACGGGTACGTAGGCAGCCTAGAAGGTGCAGGATACCTCTAGCGCATAGGTACCTTGGACATAGTTATGTGGTAGTTCGATTATCGTCATATCATAAATTTTAAAATTTAACAAAACTTGTAGAAGAACGATTCTCAGGAAGGTATCTATATCGATTAGATGCCCAAAAACCGAGAGGGGGAATAGGACTTAAAATTACTTTCGGTGGTCTTGCACCTAGCTAAAAGCCCGAAATCCAAGGAAGGGTGCAGATCCTAATTGTAACCTTGCAAAGGTCCTTTGCACAGTCTTGGGCAAATTGTGGAATACCTAGCAAGCTACTCCAGTCCCCAAGGCAGTCACCGGAGTGAAAAGACTCTGATTAGAGCAGTAGAGAAATCTTGTCTATATTAGTTCCCATCTAGTAAGGATGGAGGTAC
This sequence comes from Thuja plicata, assembly GCA_018584345.1. Classification (NCBI taxonomy): domain Eukaryota; kingdom Viridiplantae; phylum Streptophyta; class Pinopsida; order Cupressales; family Cupressaceae; genus Thuja; species Thuja plicata. The sequence goes on from MU228267.1 coordinate 947,450, forward strand.
GGCTTCAGAGTCACTTACATTTCAATCCTACTCCGCACGAGTAGAGGTATGACTCCTTGAAGGCCGCTTATGTTCTCCTATTCCGTAAGAATAGAGGTGTGATCTGAATAGATCACCTTATGGCCCAGGATAGAAGAGCCTGGATTGGCTGCATTATACTGTCTCTCTTGTAAAAGAGAGTTATATCTCCTAAGTAATCATTAGTTAACACTGGAAAGTACAAAAAAAAGTCTTAACTTCTCTGCACTAATATGCTATTGTTATCTTCTCATAAATTGTTATTTTATTTTAGGACAGGTTGGTCCTTACACCCTGAATGTCCGACCAAGGGTGAGTCATGCATCTCCTTTAAAATTTTATCATTCATCCTGGACTCGGGCGCTAAATAAATCCTTTCCTTATAATAAATGATGTCGTTGACCACCTTGTATCTATCGTCACGCACTTCGCCATCCATCAACTAACATGCAAAATAGTTCTTAGAATATTCGACCAACAGGTATGCCTTCCAATCTACCAAAATCTGAGACAAGGAGCATATGGCGGGCTTCCTTGATAAAGCGTCGGCCACAATATTATTCTTCCCTTTCACGTACTCAATATCGAAGTCAAATGCCTGGATTTTGCTCACCCACTTCTGTTGTCTTTTGTTCAGCTCCTTCTATTCCAAGAAATACCTCAGGCTGTTGTGGTCCATACAGACGACAAACTTAGATCCCACAAGGTACTGCCTAAACTTCGTTAGGGTGTGCATGATAGCGAGCATTTCTCTCTCGTAGATGGAATACAACTTCTCCACTCTCGAGAGTTTCAGACTCTCGAATGCAATCGGGTGACAGTCCTGCATGAGTACGGCCCCGATGCCTTCCCTCGACGCATCACATTCTACGATGAAGGGTCGAGTGAAGTCTAGTAATGCGAGGACCGGACAGGAACTCATGGTTTCCTTCAACTTGTCGAAAGTACATTGTGCCTATTCATTCCATTGAAAAGATCCTTTCTTCGTTAGGTCGGTCAAGGGTGCAGCGAGCTGGGAAAAACCCTTCACGAACCTTCTGTAGTAACTGCATAATCCGAAGAACCTGCGCAACTCTACGAGAGTAGTCGGAGGCGGCCAATCCAAGATGTCATGGATCTTTTCTTGATGCACTTGAACCCCTTGACCACTGACAATGTATCCTAAATATAGTACCTCCGTCATCCCAAACTCACATTTGGATCTCTTGGCGAACAAGGATTGTGATTTCATGATTTCTAGCACTTCATCCAAACGCCTAAGATGTTCCTCCCATTTCTTGTTGTAGATGAGTATGTCGTCGAATAACACCAATAGGAACTTGCATAGTTGTTTGCTGAAAATTTGGTTCATGCAGGACTGGAAAGTAGCGGGCGCGTTAGTCAACCCGAACGGCATGACCAGGAATTCATAGTGTCCGTACTGACAACGGAATGCTATCTTTTCCACATCTTGTTCCCTCATGCGGATTTGATGGTAGCTTGAGCAGAGGTCTATTTTGGAAAAATAGTAGGCGCCATGCAACTCATCCAGTAGCTCGTCAATCCTAGGAATAGGGTACCTGTTCTCGATGGTCTTCTTATTCAATGCACAGTAGTCCACACACATCCGCATGGTACCATCCTTCTTTTTTACCAACACCACCGATGATGCGAAAGGATTGGAACTGGGCTTGATCCATCCCTTGTCGAGCAGTTCCTAGATTGTCTTTTCAATCTCATCCTTACACCTTTTAGAATGGCGGTATGGAGTGGTGATGACGGGCTTGGCTGCCTCTTCCAGCTGAATGGTGTGCTCAAAACCATGGTGCGATGTTATGTCGGGTGGAATGTCGGCGAACGTCGAAGACCAAACTGTGCTTGTCCAACACTGTCTGGAGCTCGACGTCATGGTAGTACGCGTGTTGGCCCTTCACAGGGGCGGTTGAAACCAAACATTGTGCGGCCCAGACAACGTCATCGTGTCTAAAAATGGCCTCCATTCGTCATGTCGAGATTTCCTTTGGACCGTCATTAGACATTCCCCTCAGTACCACCTTCTTTCCATCCACCTTGAAACGGAACTCCATTCTCTTGAAACTCTGTGTATTCATCTAGAGTTTCCATCCACTGAATGCCTAGTATGACCTCCATGTCATCCAAATCTACCACGAAGAAATTGTCTGTTACCGTGTGGTTCCCCATGGTGATGCTCAGTTGGGGAACCAAATGGGTACATGACAAGAGGTTTCCTCCCGCCACCTTGACTTCGAACCCTCGATATGCCTCTGTACGCAGATCTCTTCTGTTGACAAGTGACGAGTTGATAAAGTTGACTGTGGCCCCACTGTCGAGCATTACCACGACTCATCCCTGGAGCATACCCCTTACGTAGAACACAGTACACCTCCGAGTGCCAGCAAGTGCCGAAATGGCACCTACCCTCCTAACCAGTGTGGCAATCCTCTCCGCACGGTCAAAATCTTGTTGTCTGTCTCCTTCAGCTTCGGGTTCTTCCTAGTCTTCTCCTTCGGACATCATCAGAGCATTATGGTCCATAACAAGATTATCATAATAAGGTGATATGACATTGTATTAGAAATCCTAACACTGTAATATCCTTAGCTGGATTTATGTATAAAATATGTAATTTTCTTATTTGTAGAAGCAAAAATAATTATAGAATATAAAATGTAGTTGCTAAACTCCAATAACAAAATGTTGATCAGAAATATTTAGTAGCAGCAATAAATTTGGAAACCTTCATACATCAAAATTGTTTGCCTCCTATGGCAAACGAGATGTAATGCATACTATTAAGAAAATTATAACAGATAGTAAGTGCAACAAGATATTAGAGAACTACCAGATATTCCATTAATCATAACCAAGTTATATCCAAGGTAAGTATACATAATATCATCAGGTGTCTTCTCTTCCATCCGAGAGACTACATATGTCACTCGAAGGGGTGCGACTGAAGTGTCACAACATAACCACTTAGCCTTTAGCCAGTAACGACCAAGACTAACAACTTAATTAACATAACACTCCCGTACATACAAGTTTACGACCAACATCCCCCAAAAAAGAAAGGTCGTCTCTGGACGACACAAAACAAAATGTCCGAAACCCACAACAAAACGGGATGATTGCACTAACTATACATAAGAAATCAAGATGGAGGGGGCGGAGGAAGCGTCCCTGATGAAGAAGGGCCTAGTGTGGTGGTTTTGCGTGCTCTTAGCTCGAGAAGTTGCGTGGTCTTGTACTTTAGATCGCGCTTTGTAATCAACTGTCATTCCCACAGTCTTCACCATGAAAGCTGCCTCCAACACTTTCTTATCCTTCATCTCTGTTGCCTCCTGAACTGCACCCAACTACCTCTCCAATTGAGCCATCTCGGTCCTCAGGCTACTCTCCAAGTGGGCCACCTCAACCTGATGTTGTATCTCCAAAACTACCTGCTCTGCTTCAGCCCCGGCTCCTACATGCTGAGCCCTCCTCATCTCAACGTACATAACGCGGAACTCTGCTCTAACTCCTGGAGGAGCGAGTACAACCGATGTCCCCCAGGTAGTCTCGGAGCCTTCCACGCTTGCAGCATTTCGGGAGTCTCCACTGTAGACCATCCCTGCAAGAGAAAGCATCTCTCGAACTCCCCCTCGCTCTGGCCAGTGAGGAATGCAATATTGCAGCTCACGGCCCCTACTGCAACATCCATCCCTGCGGCCTGCATAGAATCAGCTAACTTCTAGCCCGCCTCAAGCATCCTGTCACCAACCTCCAAGATCTCTACCATGTAGGAACCCATGGCCACCAGTTCCCTCTCTGGTTCAAGCGCTACGTCGGACTGTGGTGGAATTTCACCCTTTGACCCCGCGTCCTCGCCCCACCAGATGTAAAGAGCCTACCAGGCTCTATCTCTGAATTTGCTTGCAAAATTTTTATTCGTTTTGGATTTGTAATAGAATATGAATTTTTAAAATAATTCGCTAGGTAAGAACAACAATATTACAGATTGAAAGCAATAAATCTATTCTTGTAACAACACCGAATTCTCACCATACTACTAAATAGCTTTATTAAATCACAATTGAAAATCATATGTAATGTCCCCACTTTAGAAGTTGACCAAGTGTGTGTGCGTTAGCCTTGTTCTACATGGTCCCGAGGGCTAACGAAGGGTTTAAGGGGATCCTAGAGTGTTTTGGCCTAGTCATTTCCAGTTTGGGCCAAAACGAAGTTGATTTACTCAGTTTCAGGCATACTTACTATTTTTAGTAAGTCGGCTGGACACAGTGGAAGCCAGTTTTGGTGATTGGATTTGATACTCCTCGGTGAGAGCTTTCCGACGAGCTATCACTCGCATTATTCGGAGTCCGATTGCTAATACATTTTAATGCCTTAAGTTTTATTAAAGTAACATTTAATTTAATTGTAAAGCATTAAAGCGTTACTTTAATATTTATTTTATGGGGATGTGTACCCAAGGGAGACATAAGTAAATATTTTAATATATGTTTTATATTGCACATCTTTTATCCCACATTGCCCATGAGAGTTGA
>MU228267.1:992980-1004318 GCA_018584345.1 Thuja plicata
GAGATATTTCACTCCCTCAGTTATGCAATCAATGGGAGTCTTCGTTCCCAAAGATCAGATGATTATCTGCAGACCCCTTGGCTCCACAAATGCTCATGAAGAAAATAACAATAGTCAATGTCAAGACAGGATGCCCAAATGAGAGACCATAGGGTCTATTTATTCTTTTTCATTGGCTTCCACTAGAAGTCACTTAAAACTTCTAGAATCATCCCAAATGTTCTATTAAAATATTTGCACTTTATGAAATATTACTTTTTAAAAAAAAGTGCAACTCGACAACAAATTATAACAAATGGCCCCGATAAAGTAATATAACAATAAAACATAATAAAGAGCCATTCCCCCAACCACATATAAAGCCATCTAATCTCCAGATAGTCGCCAAAAATGGCTCCCTCCACAACAACATTAGCCTACGAGAGCCCGTAATAGGCTAATCCTCGAAAAAAGTCCATGTCACTAAGAAGGGGACATGACATATCGCACTCTATTAAAGATATAATTTGCATATACATTGGGTAGATATCAGTGCTAGTATCTTGATCGATATATTGGTATCGATATAATTCTTTGATCTTGCATAATACAAGACTCATTAAGATACGATAAGTCGTATTCATATCCATCTTATACATGAGCAATCCATTGCAATTATATTACATTCCATAAGTATCAGCTTATTCAAATCCATCTTGTACATCAGTAATTTATTACACATATCAGATCGATACTTTGATCTTCAAACAAGATTCATATACATTGATAGGTTTACATAAAGTAATTGAATTCAAGTCAGATCATTAACATTGCAATAGTTACTCTTTGCATTAATAGATATTGTCATTCTCCCAATTCATTGTGAGTGGGTTTTAATAGAAAGAAGTCCCTTGCAATTGAAATTAAAAAAAATTGGTTCCAAAGCCTAAAGAATCTCATAAGTGACATTACAACCATCCCATATTCAGTCATTGACCTATAAATTTCGAGCCTTAAAATCCAAGATCTTACTGATAACGGTTCTATAATTATTTCTTCTAATATTATATTCAGGTCAGCCCTCCCTCCACCTCACCCCCCGCCCCTTTGCCACCTCTTTACCACCTCCATCATTTCGGAGGCTGTTAGGGCCATGAGTTGTAGTAAGGCTGCTGATGAGGATGGTTTTCAGGCTGAGCTCTTCAAGCTTGGGATCTCGGTTCTTAGGCCCTACCTTGCCACTCTATTCAACAAAGTGGTTTGCTCAGGTTTTCCGCCTTCCTGGTCTCATCATATTATTCACCCGATTCATAAGGCCGGGCCAACCTCTGATCCGGGTAATTACAGGACCATTATGATCGGGCATACCTTTACCAAACTATATGCCACTGTTTTACACATCCTTCTCACGAGATAGCTGGACAGTTTGGGATGCAGAGCTAGGGGCCAGGCTGGCTTCAGAGAAGATTTTTAGACTACAGACCATATCTTCACTCTCAGGGCCATTATTGAGGAGGCTCGGCACCGCTCGACTAAGGTGTACTATTGCTTTGTGGATTTTCGCAAAGCTTTCGACTCTGTCCCGCAACAGGCCTTATTCCAGAGACTTAGAGACATTGCGATCTCCGAGGGTCTGATTGCTGCCATTATGAGACTCTATGAGAGTGTTGTTGGGCGTCTTAGGACCCCGCTTGGTTTCTCGGATTTCATTCAGAGTTTGATCGGCGTTAAGCAGGGTTTCCCACTTTCCCCTATGCTATTTGGTATCTATATTGATGAGCTTGAGACCTACCTGAGGAGCTTCTCGCTTCCTCGTGATGGTTGTCTCCTCCACCAGACCCTGATCTCCATCCTCCTCTTTGCGGACGACGTCATGCTCTTATCTTCCTCTCCCGAGGGATTACAGCGACTCCTGGATGGCCTAGCCTCCTTTTGTGACTCTCGGCAGCTTGTGGTTAACCTAGGGAAGACGCGGGTCATGACTTTCAATTGTTTGAAAACCTCGCATCTCCACTTTTCTTTTAGAGGGATCGAAATCGAGATGACTTCCAGCTACACTTATTTGGGGATTAGATTCTCTGGGCCGCGCTTCAGTTTGAGACCGGCTATAACACCGCGGGTCAACAAGGGTTTGGGATCTCTTGCCTTACTTGAGCGACAGTGCTTTCGACATCACTTTCAAGATATTACGTCAAAGATGTCTATCTTTGACTCACTGGTTAGACCTACTGTTCTTTATGGCTCAACTGTTTGGGGTCCATCCTTATTGACTACTGACTAGGCTTCTGTTGAGAGAGTGCAGACTCTCTTTCTCTGACGCTTCATTCGCTGTCAGCCGACTATTCCCACTAGCATCATTTTGGCTGAGTTCGGGGCTCAACCCTTCAGACTTTGCACGATCTTTGATCTTGTTTGGTTACTTCACAGACTCAGGGGCTTTGCTGACTCGACTGATTGATACCATTACTCTTACTTAGCCTATTGTTCTTCGGCTTCGTTGGCGGCCTCGGACCCTAATAGGCATGCTCCATGCTAGTATGCTCAGGCTTCCAGTCTCCTCAGCTCTGTTGGTATTGATATCGACCACCTCCCTCCCTTTCAGTATTCCCTCGACACCCCTGCTCATCTCGTCCCCTCTCAGTCGGAGTTGAACGAGATCACCAGGTTAGATATTTACAGGAGGTATGTTCAGGTGACATGGGTTGATCCTCCTGGTGGCCTTCGGCCTCATATGGCCTTCTATTCCGAGCACTATATTAATATTCATGATGGCTTGATCACTCGGCCCCAGTATACTTTCAGACGCTGGCCCCACGCCCTGCGTATCCAGCTCGGGTCCTTTAGAGTTGGCTCTCACCGACTCCGGATCTAGACCGACCACCAGACCAGTAGAGAGAGAGGCTTTGTCAGTGTTGTGATATGAGGTTGGCTGAGACTGAGTTCCATTTCTTATTCTACTGTCTAATTTACTATGAGATTCGTGGGAGGTTCCGCTGTCTATTCAGGGACTGTAGGTCTATGTCTTCCTTCTTCAGGTACGAGGATCAGCACTACTTGGCACTTTATCTCCAGGAGGCCTTCCGTCTCCGTGATTCAACTTTACAGGTGCTCTCTCCCCTAGGCTCTACGTCCCTTTGCCAGCGGATCACCTCCTTCTTTGCTCCGGTTTCCTCCCCTAGAGGAATCAAGAGGCCTGAGAGTCCTTTCACTGTCCCTCACTCCAGATTGGTCAGACATCGCAGAGATCACTTGCTCTTACAGCCCCATTGGCGACAGCGGACTCCCTCCTCCCAGAGACGGACTCTGACTCTGACTCCTCCCCTCACGGATAGCTACCCGTCGATCTTGAGCTACTTTTCGGTATCCATAAACCACTAGATGTTTGGTGGTTTCGCGGTTTCTTCTCCTTTCTGGCTCTTGTTGCTGTTTCTTTTTCTGTTGGTTTCTCTTTTCTCGAACACCGTTTGGTTGTCCTGCTGCCTTCTGCGCTCTCTGTTGTACTCTCAGTCCCTTAGGCCCGCTTGTGGTCTCTTGTTGGACATTAATAATTTATCTTATCTTATCTTATCTTATCTTATATTCCCCTTTGACTCTTGAGAATGGCACAAACTGAATTCATATATTCCCCTTTGACTTTTGAGAATGGTACAAACTGAATTCAAGGCAATGTCACAACACATGATTTCTCATTCTACCATGATCTACACCATAGAAGCATAAATCGTTTGGGGAATAAATCGGGTAAGATTTTTTTTTAAAAATCGGCAAAAAAAAGGAAAAATTCGGATTTACATAAAAATGTGAAAATTTGAAGAAAAACAATCAAGAACTACTTTTTTCTTAAATTAAAGGACATTTCCATTGCATAGATGATAAATTTTATATGATAAAGGACTTATATAAATGATTCAAAGCATTTGCATATCCTCCTGATATATTTTAAACTTGGAGGACTCAAATTTTTAAAATTGATTTTGTTTGTATCAATTTCAATCAAGCTATGATTTGAAGTCGCACCAAAATATGATGTGGGATTTCTTATTTTTCAAAATCAAAATGAAGCTTTCTTTGCAAAAATATTGTCAATAAAAGAAAATCTTCATATTCATATAAGTAGAATTCATTTGTGATATTGCTATTAGGATTCATCTGTGTAGTTTTTGAGTCAAACTCGTTGACCCAAGTTTCATGAGTAGTGGTTTACAAGAACCCATCTCTCATGAGAATGAATGGAACACTTAGCACTCATTGCATCCAGGTGATGCTCATAGAGGTCAAGCATCGGGACTTCCTAGGAGGTCACCCATCAACAGTACTACTCTAGCACAAGCGCGCTTAAACACGGAAATTCCTCCAAGGTTAAGCCCACTTTTCTTGCAACCCCATTTGCAAAACCTTCAACAAGTGTTGTGCCTTATGAACCATTCATTAGAAAGCCCCTTAAGCTCATCAATTGATAAGTAGAAGATACTTTCCACAACAAGTCCAATTGTGATATTGCTATTAGGATTCATCTGTGTAGTTTTTGAGTCAAACTCAATGACCAAAGTTTCATGGCTAGTGATTCACAAGAACCCATTTCTCATAAGAATGAATGGAACACTTAGCAATCATTGCATCTAGGTGATGCTCACAGAGGTGAAGCACCAAGACTTTCTAGGAGGCCACCCATCCCAGTAATACTCCACTTAAGCACACTTAACCACGAAGTTTCGTCCAAGGTTAAGCCCACTTTGCTTGCAACCACATTTGCAAAACCTTACAAAGTGTTGTGCCTTATGAACCATTCATTAGAAAGCCCCTTAAGCTCATCAAATGACAAGTAGGAGATATTTTCCACAGCAAGTCAAATTGTGATATTGCTATCAAGATTCATCTATGTAGTTTTTGAGTCAAACTCATTGACCCAAGTTTCATGAGTGGTTCACAAGAACCCATCTCTCATGAAAATGACTGGAACACTTAGCACTCATTGCATCTAGGTGATGCTCACAGGGGTGAAGCACCGGGACTTTCCGAGAGGTCACCCATCCCAGTACTACTCCAACTCAAGCGCACTTAACCACAGAGTTTCCTCCAAGGTTAAGCCCACTTTGCTTGCAACCCCATTTGCAAAACCTTCAGCAAGTTTGTGCCTTATGAACCATTTATTAGAAAGCCCCTTAAGCTCATCAAATGATAAGTAGGAGATCTTTTCCACAGCAAGTCAAATTGTGATATTGCTATCAGTATTCATCTGTGTATTTTTTGAGTCAAACTCATTGACTAAAGTTTTATGATTAGTGGTTCCCAGGAACCCATCTCTCATGAGAATGAATGGAACACTTAGCACTCATTGCATCTAGGTGATGCTCACAAAGGCGAAGCACTGGGACTTCCCAAGAGGTCACCCATCCAAGGAGATCTTTAGAAAGCCTCTTAAGCTCATCAAATGATAAGTAGATCTTTTCCACAGCAAGTCAAATTGTGATATTGCTATCAGTATTCATCTGTGTATTTTTTGAGTCAAACTCATTGACTAAAGTTTTATGATTAGTGGTTCCCAAGAACCCATCTCTCATGAGAATGAATGGAACACTTAGCACTCATTGCATCTAGGTGATGCTCACAAAGGCGAAGCACTGGGACTTCCCAAGAGGTCACCCATCCTAGTTGTACAGCTAAAGCGCACTTAACTATGGAGTTTCTTTCAAGGTTAAGACCACTTTGCTTGCAACCCCATTTGCAAAACCTTCAACATGTGTTGCGCCTTATGAACCGTTCATTAGAAAGCCCCTTAAGCTCATCAATTGATAAGTAGGAGAATTCATTTTCTAGAATTCTCTCAAGTTCCTTTTATTATATATGCTCAACAAAAAATTATATACAAAGTTGGCATGATATACATATTTGTGAAGTGATATATACACATGTGTATACCAAAACAACTTTATATATGTTGAGCTTAGAGATTGAATTGCATTAATTATTTAATTTAATTTTGAGTAAAGTTATAAATATCTAGCAATTTGATTAATCGTAAGAACTTATGTCATAATTGACAAGCCTAAAATAATTATAATGATTATTGTAGGGTTCTTTGTTTTCTCCAAAATAAATAAGGCAAAACTTTGATACCCTGCTCTTTTAGATCATATCGAAACAAATAAATAAGGTAGCTCCATACAGAAAGAAACGATTTGGCTCCATACAGACGACCCTACCAAGGGTTTGAGCAATATTTTGCAAGAAAAGCCAGAAAGGTAATGGGAGACCGGGGAATTCTATCCAAACAGGGACCTTAAGCTTTTTTTTGTCAGAGACAGAAAAGTCTCGTGACCAGGGTTGGAAAACCAATAGGGAAGAACGGATAAACTAGGGATTGTTTTTTAGAACACCCTCCATATGAGAAGGGTTCCCAAAACAAAACAGGAAAAAACCCTTGGTTAAATTTTGAACGCCATCTAGGCAGACCCCATGAGGTGCCCAAGCCTTGGCTACCCAGTCCCGCAATACACTTTCAAGAGGAACACGACCAACAAAATACCCTATTAAAGTGAACTTTTCAAGCCAATCGCAGGCATTATCAAAATCTTAAACTGGTAAAACCACATCAAGGGTAGCAGAATTCTTACCTCATGGAATACTTTTGGCACAAACTTGCATGGGCATTTGTTCGATAGAGCCATGTTCTCCCAAAGCCAAAACTCCAGCGCCAGCAGAAACTACTGCGCTAAAGCTAGCCGGAGCCATAAAAACACCCCAAGGATTCCCGCAATAAATGTGGTTTGAAACAATTGGAGAGCATACTGTACGGTAACCCTAACAAGATAGCTTAGCAGAGAGCGTTCATAGCCTAGCAGAGAGCGTGCATATTTGTATTTGTTTCTAACTCAGGCTCAATATTGTCACAGATATTTTTAAGATTATGATTGTACAAAGATCTAGTTTTGACAGTTTGTAATAAGTGTCGAACACCATTCGGCCCAAAAGCAATGAGGTTTATTAAAGGTTCAACAAAGAGCAGAGATTTTAAAAGTAATATAAGATGCAAATACAAGAATAAGATAATCATTAAAACAATTTCTATAATTGTCCCAATCCATAGCATCTGTGTTATCACTACAATGATCATTGTTTCTATCATGCTTCTCGAAGCAAGTGTGTGGAAAACATTGTCTAAGCGACGAAAATAAGGGTTTGATTTCACAGTTAATCTGTTGAATTGACATTGTTAGACTTCATTCAATAGGGTCAGCCCAGCGAAAACTTTTAAGGTTTGACGGAAATCCTTGAGGTTGGGGCAGCCTTGTTACTATGATTCAGCCTACACTAATTGTAAACAGAAAATTAAAAAAGAGGGCTAGGGTAGGAAATGCAAACGAAAATTGCTACAGAATTAATCGTAGGCTGTTTCTATTTTAAGACTGCAGATTGGAGCCACTGGAAAAAGAGGGGGTTAGAAATTGTCCCACCAATTTAGACTTTTTTTTTCACCCCTTATCACTTATCTAAAGTTTTTAATTTTTTATATTTATAAGCAGATATTGCCAATCTATAATTAGACTCACACCCGTCAAACAACTTTTGGTCTACCTAGTTTAAACTTATCCTTAAACAATTTCCAGATTAAGAAAAAAATTGTTCAACGGCAAAAATTCTATAGAATAATAAAGTTGAGTTATTTCAACGCGTTTTCAGGTCAAATGCAATATTTCTAGGGTGGGTCTGTTAATAAAAAATTAGAGCTCACAGAAAGCGATTAATGCGCAAGGTGAAATGAATGATTAAAACTTAGGGCCTTTCTTCATGCAAAAAATCAATTTGTTGCTGTCAAAGGCGGCGTCACATTCTATGTCCACTATAACTTAGATTGGATTCGATGGTAAAAAAGACTTTTACTAATTTCACGTCTTTACGGCACAAAGAAAAATATCCTCATATGATTGGCATGTTTAGAATTTGTACTCATCCCTTCAGAAGATTGGGGAAGTACAGCAATTAGAAAGCCTCGCTGTTCAACTTGTCCGAGGAAATTAAGGAATTGAATGCAAAAATTCCTCAAATGCATTAACTTCTTCACTGTGTCGGTGTGTGTTTTGCCGCCTTCAACCACAGCAGAGAAATTAGGTACAGAGTCTGGGTTTTATTCTGAAGGGAATCGTTAGTTCAGGTATGCATTCTTTTCACATTCTATAGTCTTCTTGAATTGTACTATAAATTTTCATGGCTTTAATAAATATGCAACTGTTGTTGATTACACATAGCCCTGTGTGCTTAAAAGTAAATGGAGGGGCAATTGTTACTTTTTAAATTTTTGGGCATTTTCTTTAGTTTTATGCACAATTGACTTATGTCTTTTTGCGCAATCTGGAGGACAAATTCCATGAAATTTATATAAGGGAATGATGTGTTTATCTCGTTGAATACAGGTAATTGTACAACCCAAGTTCTTTATCATATCGCTTTTGGGCATCATTAATTTTGTTGAAGCTGCTTGGACAATTACTTTTCAATCTGGAGGTCTCTTTTTAAAAATCATGGTAAGTTTCTTATGAATTTTATAGCTTCATCCAATATATAGAGGATGCCCACAGAGCATAATTGTAGTTGTTCTCTCTGAATATTAATTTACTTCCCTTGTTTGGCAGCATGCTTATTAGATGCAAAGCTGTGTTGTCTAATGCGATCTGATTAAATCCAATTTGATGCTATCTATTTCTTTCTAATATTAATATACCTGGCTTCTGTTGGAACTCCAGAGCATGCTGTGTTGTCAATGTTGCAACAGTGTCCTACATCTTTAGGAGTATAGGATAACCCCTAGTGTTTTTTCTTAGAAGATAATGCACCTAATCAATTACAATTATTGAATAATTCTACAAACTATAATTCTGTATTCTGCATTGCAAATGCTACCTCAAGGATGATGTCTTGATTGAAGAAGCCCTCATTAGGTTTACCTGTTATTCGTGATTAGGAATTTGAGATATGTAGTTTCACTTTTAGGTATCTGGAGCTCGGATCATTTGTCACTCTACAACTATATTTGTTTGATTCCTGACATGGCCATCAAAAGTACATGGCAAAAGTGCATTCAAAAGTTAATGGCATTGCTGAGAGCTTATTGTTCCTTTTGCCATCAGCTGCACTTGTCATTTTTATGATTTGTGTTCAATAGATTACCCTCATCACTTTAGTTATGAAAACAAGAAATACAATGTTATATTTGTTGTTCACTTGTTCTTGTGAGGCTTGAGAATGCATGCTCTCTTGTTGTACCGTCCAGATTGGAAGTAGATTTCTTTAATATCTTAAGAAGCGATTGAATTTTCTGGATGTGAGAAGCTTGTGTTACTCTTGAATTTGGTCTAAACACCTTTTTGCACTATGTTTTTTTTTCCCCAAAAAATTGAGGTTCTGTTTATCTTTGTTGTTTTAGTACATGGTCCCAATAAATATAACTGGTGCTCTAAGCAGGACATTTGATATATTCATCTGTGCAGAAATTTTTTCTACCTTGTTGCAAACCTTAACGAATCTTTGAACTTGCCTAAGAAATACCCATATTTATCCATTGTTTAAGGATGACCTCATTATTTTCTTCATGAAATTTAAGCAGCATTCCTAGTAGATTATGCTTTGCATTACCATTTGTTTCATTCAAATAATCTGCAAATGTAATCACTTCTAACCTTTTGGCTTTCATGTGTGAAATTGCTAATACAGTCTTCCTACAAGAGTCTTCCTTCAAAATTTATAAAAGAACTTGCTAAAGAATTGAAGAGTCTTGCAGATTCTTCCCCTGAAGGCATTCAGGTTCTCAAGAATGATGACAATTTTGTCAGTGGTATCTGTAGACATTGAAGGACGAGGTATAATAGATGTTTGTAACTATGTATGCTTTAGAGTCTTTACCTATCTGATGCTGTACTAGAAAGAAATTTGGGTTTAGAAAATACTGCACATGAAATTATTCAGTATGGCAGTGGTCAAAGAATACTCATGAAGCAGTTATATAAAGTTTATTTGCATCTTTAGATGAATTTCATATTGGACACCATGCCTAAATGTTTTGCTACTTACAATGTTAACAGGGGTTTGTTTACAATATATAAGAGAGTTTGACAGCAGAAATTGTCACATATTTAGGATGCAATTCTGTGTTTTTTAAGCTTTTCATGCTTGCTTACTTAATGTCATAGAATGCAAGAGACTATCAAAAAATCAAGAGCGCAAATCTCTTGTAAATCATCTATTTCTGTTAACATTTTCTGTAGCAGTACTCTATGAAAGGTGTGCTTCCAGAGACTCACCAACATGCTTGTAGGGAAAGCCCCAACCTATTTTTTCTTCCCTAAACCAAATAGAAAGTCAAATAAATGTCCAGTTGCTGTCCATGTTTCTTCCATTGATGGCTTCCAGTAGCTGTAGCTGTACAAAATATGTGCCTCTAAATGATATGCCATCGTTCATTTCAGTACTACATGTAATTGTTAAGACCTGAAATTTGCACCCTCAAGCTTATAATTTACAGCTTGAAATCTTGGTCAACATGGAATCATTCCTAGGTGTTGGGCTTTTCCTATGACTGGAATGAATCTCCGGGTTCTAGGCCAGTTCCTATTTGATGATCACTTAGAGCTCCTAAAAACTTAACCAAACTTTGATAAGGAAAAGGGAAAAAGATTACTTGAAATGAGCCTAAGATGAAATTTAAACTACTGTGAACCAGGTGAAACACCAAGATGATATGAAAGTTCAACTACAAATAACTAAAGAAGGGCTTTACACTATCTGAATGAATACAGAACACATCCTTTCTATATAGGCTTGCATAAGTACTTTGTAATAAAGTCTGAAAAAAATGAACTAAACCAAGGAGGAAAACAAATGCCTCACTTATCAGTGTTGTTGTCCTCAATTTTGCATTCCCCAAAATTGGGGCAACCCTACGCAATTCTCAGTTGATTGCTAGGAGTTTTTCTCTAAGCGTGTCGATGTTATGGAAGGAATATTTTTCAATGGAATCAGTCATCCCTTGATTTTGATTGTTCTATCTTCTAACTAAACATCAAAGTCCTTTCTTGTTTTTCTTTTTCGCTTTGCGTCTTGTTTTCTGGTTTCCAGTTTTGAGTGGCGTCCTGGGTTTTTCAGTAGCGTTGTGAGCAGTCTTCCGTGTTCTTCCAATGTCAATATAAGAATGATCTTTTCTGGTCGATCGCCTAAAAGTATAAGCTTATTTTGTATAAATAATAGATTTTAAATTCTATTTTAAAATTTTGCGCCACTCTGCGAAGTTTTGCTTAGGAATTTTAATGATAGCGCGATTCTGAAATAAATCCGCATATCAAATCGTTAAGATTCTAAGACGTATACA
>MU228267.1:1010107-1020962 GCA_018584345.1 Thuja plicata
TTTGAGCTCATTGTATCACCTCGTCTTTAGATAAATCAACCGCTGCCTCGTTTGATTGTTCTTACGTCAATCATCGAGTCACCGGCATTACTGTTGCAAGGTGAACTGTATGTGCTACAGTTCAGTTCTACTTGAAGCCACCTGCGGTAAGAAGGGAGCCTCCCCTATTGCTGAGAGGAGAGAGAAATCTCACATACTGCTGCCTAAAATACACATTTTGCAAGTTGTAGTCTTAGTGACTTGCAAAATATTTAGCCAACAAGTGTCACACCCTAAGACATAAACTACAACCTACAAGCAAACATACTTTTCTGCAACTAGGTGTTTAGGTGACAAAATAACATGGAATGATAGAAAACTCGCTAGTTATCTTTATCAAATCACCTGAAAATGCACATAGGAATGCAGAAAGAAAAGAAGGCTCCAAAAGAAATTCAGATAACATAAACTCAACTGTTGTTACTTGTATTTGATCTTCCAAGATGAGTTACAAACTTCTGCATAAAACTACCAAGGACAAAAATTGTCACAAAAGCCCTCCTCTGCATAATCAGAACTGAAATGTAGAAAACTCACTAGTTATCTTTATCAAATCACCTGAAAATGCACACGGGAATGCAGAAAGAAAAGAAGGCTCCAAAAAAAGTTCAGATAACATAAACTCAGCTGTTGTTACTTGTATTTGATCTTCCAAGATGAGTTACAAACTTCTGCATAAAACTGCCAAGGACAAAAATTGTCACAAAAGCCCTCCTCTGCATAATCAGAACTGAACTCCAAAATGAGTGCTGAAAACACTAAGTACCCAAACCCTTGGATCGGATGCAACAATAAAGCCTCCAAAATAGGACTCAAACTCCCACCAAAAAGCACTAACAAACTAAAAAAGTCCAACCAAGTCATTAACAACCTTGGTGACTCACCAAAACTGCCCCCAAAAGCCTCAAACTGCCAATAAATGACCTTAAAAATCTCCTTGAAGTGTTCAATCCGACCCCCTAAAACTTCTCCATGATCAACAAGTTCAAACTGACTAGCTTCACTTGACGCCACCTAACCTTTAGTCCAATAAAGACTTTGACCTTTTCCCTTGGAACTATTATTGCATTTTAGAAAATTTGTTAATAACTAATTGATTTATAATACATCAATTAATTATTAATTAATTACATTATTTGCGAAAAAAATAAAACAACTCTTTTTTTTTTAAATAAATATTTTAAATAATGTAATAACATATTACTTAATTATAATATGATATTATGTTATTTAAAATATTTATAATATATATATTGAGAGTTTGATTTTATTTTATAAAGAAATGCAAAAACCGATACCTATCGGATTTCAAAAACTTTTACCAAAGACAAAACTAATGTTAATGCCTAAAGCAAAACAAAGTCTTTGCTTGGTCATTGTTATCCGATGTCTTTGGGCAAAAGCGGCAGCCGCTTGTGAATAGGGTTTCGAAACCCTAAGGCAAAGGCAGGAAAGATGGGAATACTGCTGCTTTGGCCGCAATTCTGGAGGAAATCGCTGCATGTGTTGGAGTTTGAGACGCCACCTATTGTATTCCTCTTGCAGTTTGGGAAGTCTTCAACCCTCATAGCCACCATTTATGCTAAGTAAGAGTGATTAACTCCTCTTTTTGTTGCATTCAAAAATGCATCTGAGAGTTTTCGGTGCATTTATGGTTCCTTCTCTGTCATTTTTCTCTTACTGTTATTACATCCTTATATGCACGCACTTTTGCTGGCTCTCTTTGCTTTGAAGAAATAATAAAAAAACGTGACCCTTATTGAATTCTTGGTTATTTCTTTATCCCTTCAAAAATCTGTATCTTTCCACATACGATAATCTTTTTAAAAAAAACAGCCGGCTTGTCTTTTCTGAGAATCTGTCATGGCTTTGAGAAAAAAAAAAAACTTGTTGTTGCTCTAATAAAACCCTCATTTTGCCATGAACAAAAACACTGCTGCTATGCTGATATTCAGCATCTGGGTATGAACAAAATCTGTTGAAACACTATAGTTGGACATTCTTGTTATTCTTTTATATTCTTTACATCTCTAGTAGTTGATATTTGTTGTATGAAAAAACGTGTTAAAACAAAGAACTTCTTACTGTTTCTTTCCTCTCCTCGCACTCCTCCAGCATATGCTCTTTTGCATAAAAAACTGAAACTCTGAAAATGTTCATCTGGGTATGAACAAAAATCTGTTGAAACACTACCACCCAGAAAAACTCATCATTTCAACATGCTTTGAATGAAAACATCTCTGTTTCTATCATGATTACCCTGTTCATATTCAACGGTTACTGGTCTTGATGTGCTTGGCTCATGGTTGTCACTGCATTGCTTATGTTGTAGACTTCTTTTGCTTGTTACTGTTTGCTGAAAATACCGAATGAGTGACCATATAGAGGCTTCATTTTATTTTTTTATATGGTGAACTGCATTTTGCATAGATTCGCAAATTTCGATCTCTTTGCATTTTGTCTCTCAATGGCATGCTGGGCTCAAACCCTTTTGGGAGCCTCATTTACTTCCACATGCCACTGACAGACACCTGTTGCTGCACATACAACAAACTAGTTAGGAATAAGTCATTTTTGTTCAATTTGGAAGTGATATATGTCTATGTGGGCAAATTGATAGAGTAAGGTATAGTCATTGCTTAGAACAAAATGTTCTAACTCATTCCATCTTCATTTTTTCAGGTTTAGGACAGCAAATGGACACTTAAGGATGCAAGGACGGATTCAGATAACTCAAGGCTCAACACCCTACAGATTTCTTTCCACTCCCGCCAGTCATTCAGGCAATGACTGGCCTCTACCTTATTTCTTTGCTTTTCTTTTATGTACACATTCATATATGATTTTCAGATTGAAAACTCAATGAATTATGTTCTAGCTAGTTTCACGGCTTGTGTGGAGCAAAAACAATACTTTGACAAATAAAACATTACATTTTCAGAAAAGATTTGCCAAATATTCTTTCTAAGTTATGATATTTCCTTCATTAAATGTAATGAGTAATTTCATGAAGTAGTTTCAAAGTTACTGGATTTATCAGAAAAACACAAAATGTAGGAATAATCAAAATGCACCTTTTTTGCTTGTAAGCATGATGGTTCTACCAAAAATGAACGTGTACGAGAATTTTGGTAATAGTAATAATCAAGAATTCCTCAGAGATTAGGGTTCTATGATTATAAGAATTTCATCATCTTTTGGTTCTATAAACTCATCCCATGAATGCATTCATATATTGGTTGAAAGCACCGACTTCTTTTCCCTTCTAATTCCTATGCATTACCATTTGACTGGCATCCTAATCACGACTTCTGTCACATTCTTTCTATGGATAACTATCTAGGCATGACATAGAAGCCCTTTTGGAAATCTTCCCTTTGTTCAAGACTATAGAATGCTAGCAAGCTTGAGCCATCATACATTGTTCACACTATCACTACAAGCAAATATTTCAAATAGTCTCATTGCCTTCACACCGGGGACCTACGACCATACTTTTTATGTTTCTCATGATCAAAGTGAAAACCTGTAGATATATAGGATGATACAATGCACAATTTTGGGACTAACACAAGGATTGATTAAACTGAAACCAAACTTTCATGTCACAGAGAATGAGAACAGTGAGAAAGCTTTATACATTTTGTGGTACATAACATTATGCTTTTGTGTGCATGATTGTTGTGGATAGACTTTAGCTGAGGAGGTGAATGAGCGCATCAACATGATACTCTAAGCTAACCACAGTATGGAGCTTGCTAAGATTCCTAGAACTTCAAACCATAGCCTTGATCACTCTATAGATCTTTCAAAACGTTCACAGTTGTTGTTCTTTTCGTACACAATCATTTTGTCTTCACTTCCCTGCTACTAGGCATATTCATGGACTATGCTTCTTTAATTCTTCACATCCCTACATACTGATACAAATATTCAAACAAGGTTACTAACATGCACCCCAGCATGCTTATTCACCACTCTATACTCACAAGTTGGTATCTTCCTTTAACAACCAAAACTTAAAGATAAGCTAATTTTGCCATAAGGCATAACACAGAAAGGCCTTACAAATTTCAAAATCCTTCTACCTAACCGTTAACTCAACCAAATTTTTTTTCTTTAATCTATGACTCTAAAAATCTGACTATTTCTTTTCATTGATTCCCCTAAAATCACTACACGGGCATTCGATTTTCTTGACCAAACTTACAAAATCGATGACTCCACACGACTCAATTATTGACTCATAATCCACAACTTCTTGAAACTCATTTGATTTTAATCTATTCCCCAATCTAACTTCTACTTCTCACCTTCACTGCCTCCCCGTCAAATGTTTAACTATCCATATGCATGAGCAGATGGTTCTAATTTATTGTTATAGGAATATGCCTCCAGTAAGAACTACCAGTACTCTAAGAAAACGCCAAGATTTAGAAGACCAAATTAATTCTCATGCCAAATAGGAAAAACATCACATTAATAGCTACTAGCTGCTCTGAAACTACCCATGCTATAGAAGCCGTCATCCATTATTTCTCATTATGCTGAAGCTATTTAAGGGAATTAGAAGCCAACAAATACTCACCGCAATTTCAATTGCTAGGTTTAGACAAGCAGCGGCTCCAGGAAATAATTGTTTGAATGCCTCCTACTCATGCTCCTGCATCAAAGTCCTACTATTGTCCCCTTCGAGAAAGTTGAACCTAAGAAACCTATAGTGGACATTACTAGTGTGGAGGCGATGAAATGGAAAGTGAAACAAGAATCTGCTTTGGAGATTCTGGGGGAGAATCATTAATTTCTATTACATCAAAAAATAGAATATAAGAATGACATTCTACCTGAAATAAAATTGTGGTGTTGTCAATGGGTCCTTGATCTACTAGTGAAGTTGAATGGTTTTGAATGAGCTCACAGGATCAAGTCTTGCTAAGTGCAAAGGCTACAACATCATAAGGGATGAGGCCGGGATCGTGCCTCGGGCGGATTTTGGCAGAATGGGTACCTCTCTGTCCTTGGCTCTTAACCAAAGAGGTTCTCTGAACCTCCAACAAAAAAAAATTGTAGTGTTAAAAAATCGTAATTGCTTGCAGTCTACAGTGGAACTAATTCAAGACAACCAAGATAGAAAATAAACAATTCAGGAGTCTCTCTTTGCTATCTCCTACGGACCATACAGAGAACTCAGGTACAAACCTTCTACAGGAATTGAAGGTTTAGGAATTAATGAACAAGTTTCCAATGTTTTGTGGAGAAGCTGGAAAATCCTACTTTCGAGCAGTTTATTAATGAATTTCTTCAGAATGATCCGTTAATATACTAATGTTGATTGAAGCAAAGGATAAACTATCTAACACTTTTGTCACTATACCAGCTAATGAGGTAAGCCAACTAATAGTAATTGTGGTTCCATCAGTGTAACACGGGTACTGGGGGACAGCGGGATGGGTTTCCGGGACAGGAAAAAAGGGCTTCAATTTGGGGACGACGGCAAGGGGGGGAGGGGAGGGGAGGGGAGGGGAGGGGGCGAGTGTTAATCCAATGTAAATATCATATATGCATCATGTGATAACAAAAAACATCATATGTAAATAAGTTTAACATACAAAACCAAAATGCCCAAAAGGCTAAGCGTTGCCATATAGTTTCATGTTCAATATAAAAATCAAAATACATAAAAACAAAGCACACTGCTGCTCCTATTCCGATTCAACGAACTCTGCATCAGAATCAATCTTTTGAAAATTTTATGCATGTAAAAAGAATGGAGAAGATGCAAGTATAAGCCACATTTTTGGCTTTTTAGGGCATGTAAGAAGGTGGGGCCCACCAACTGACCCCCTTAAGACAAAACAAATTTCATTTTTTTATTTATTTTTTACTTTTTCTTATGCAAACAATTGGGGACAGACGGTCATCCCCGATACGGTCAGGGGGCAGCTACGGCGTCCCGGGCCATCCCCGATGCTTCCAGAAGTCCCCTTTTTTTTGGGTGATGTCCCCAAGTTTATGGGACATCCCCACCAAAATTTCAAAAATCCGGGCCAGGGGGGACGTCCCCTGGCCGTCCCCAAGTCTCCGAAACATCCCCGGTACTGGGACAGGGAAAATTAGGCCGGGGGCATCCCTCGGTAACACTGCTAAATAACAAAATTCATGAGACCATAGCTTCCATAACTTTTGGAGCTTTAAGTTTTAATCTGAATTTTTTTCAAAATTCATGGGACCACCCCCTTTAAAATAATCCAAAAAAATATGGGAACACTCACTAAAATATTTTACTTTTAGGAATTGCCCACCATGGGATGCTAGTCTTGATAACCATCAAACCAAATTGTGTTTCAAATCAAGTGAAAAAAAATGTGGAGACATAAAAGAAAGTGTTAAACCTTCAAACCAGATTAAACTAGAAAATTAACGATCAAACATCAAGATTGACCGTCAAAAAATAATGATAAATCATAAAATATGATCTTAAACATTGATGCAAAAAATATACACAAATAATAATAAATTATGAAAAAAATCTCTAGCCTGAGTATGCTGGAGGACAGAAATCAGTAAATGCTCAAGGCAGGAGGGGAGCTGAGACTTCCCCTCTGGAGCCATGAGAGTTCTTTCCTGGAATGCTAGGGGCTTAAACGCCCCTAACAAGAAGCGGCTCATCATGAGTCAACTGTTTAATTCTAAATTTGATATTGTTCTTCTCCAATAAACTAAATTATCTAATGAAGCTGCCATAAAATTGCTTACTTCTTGGAAGTTGGGTAATTTTCTGGCCTCCCCCTCTGATGGTGCCTCGGGGGGTCTTGCGGTTTAATGGGATCTACTCAAGGTAACTTTGGAACAAATTTCATCTGGTAAATATTGGATGCTCTCTCTGGTTGAGAGTCGCTCTTCTAAATTGTCCTTCTGGTTGTTTAATATTTATGGCCCTATTCCCATTATTGAAAAAACCAAGCTATGGACCTTTCTGGGTGATTTGATACAGGCACTCCAGGGGGAGTTGATCATCTTGGGAGGGAACTTTAATGTTGTCCTTAATAATGATGAGAAATGTGGTGGGATTAATCCTACTCCAAAGGTGATGATGGACTTTAATCAGTTTATTTATGATAATGATCTTATGGACGTCTCTCCCAAGGTGGGAAAATTCAACTGGACAAATCGTCGCGTGGATTTTTGTAACATTGCAGAGCGGCTGGATCGTTTTCTTATTTCTAATTTATGGCTTCAGAGTGAAATAGACTACCACTCACTCATTTTACCTATCTCTAGTTCTGATCACTATCCGATTATGTTACATTTATCAGAATCCTCTTCTTTCCGAAAAGGTACCTTCAAGATTGAGCCAATGTGGTTCCGAGATCATAGTTTTATTCCTTTGCTGAAACAATGGTGGCTAAACTCTCCATATATGAAAGGCACCCGAATATTTAGACTGGTCAAAAAATTGCAGTTACTAAAAATTAAGATCAAAGATTGGAACATTAATACCTTTAAGAACATTTTTAAGGAGAAAACTAGATTGCAGTCAGAATTGGCCATAGTTAATGACTTTATTATTCACAATGGAATGGATGCCTAATCCTTTGCACTAGAAAAAGATCTCAGATGTGCTCTAGAGGAAGTAATTCTCAGAGAGGAGATTTACTGGAAACAGAAATCTCAGGAAACTTGGCTTGCAGATGGGGATAGAAACACAAAGTTTTTACATGCTTCTACTAAGCTTAGACATCTTAAAAACAAAATTGTTTACATTGAATCCTCTAGAGGGAAATTAGAAGATGAAAATGACATTGTTGATGAGGGTGTTTCCTTCTCAAATTCGCTAACCAAGCAACAAGTTCATTGTTCTAATTTTTTGTTAGATTCTATCCCACATTGTGTTTCTGAGGCAGATAATACTATGCTTATGGCTCCCTTTACATTGAATGAGCTTAAAGAAATTGTTTTTTCCATGGCCCTAGACAAGGCCCCAAGTCCCGATGGATTCACCATGCTTTTCTTTTAAAAATGTTGGGATTTTTTGGGAAATGATATTTTACTTGCATTAGAGGAAGCTAGGATTCACAAAACCATGTTGAAAGAGCTTAATCATACTTGGATTTCTCTCATCCCAAAAAAAAGACGATCCTAAATCATTTTCTGATTTTCATCCTATCTCACTTTGTAATTCTCTATACAAAATTTTTACCAAAGCTATTTCTGTCAGGTTGGCCAAGGTCCTTCCTAGAATCATCTCTGAGGAACAAAGGGGCTTTGTGCCTGGGAGAGAAACTCCAGAGGGTGCTATTATGGCTCATGAAATTCTGCACTCTATCCGATTACATAACCAATCAGCTATGGTTCTTAAGCTAGATATGATGAAAGCGTATGATCGTGTTGACTGGGACTTTCTTCTCATGGTCCTCACTAGGTTTGGTTTTCACAGAAATTGGGTAAAATGGATCCAAGCCTGCATATCTTCTCATTCATTCTCTGTTATTATTAATGGGTCCCCTAGAGGTTTTTTCTCATCTTCTAGAGGTATTCGGCAGGGGGATCCCCTTTCCCCCTTCCTGTTCATCCTAATAGTTGAGGGGTTTAGTAGATCTATAGGTTATGTTAGACAAGTTGGGATTTGGAAAGGTGTCTCCTTGAATGATGGCAATGAATCCTATACACATAATCTTTTTGTGGATGATACTCTTCTATTCGGAGAAGCCACCATCATGGAAGCTAGAGTTATTAAACAAATCATCGATGATTATTCCATGGCATCTGGGCAATTAATTAATCCAGAAAAATCAAAAAAATTCTTCTTAAATGTTACCCCTTTAGCTCAAAATAGTCTTTCTAAATTCTGGAGCTTATCTTTGGGGGAGTTTCCTTGCCGATATCTTGGAGTCCCCTTCTATTATGGCTCAAAAAAACATTATTTCTGGGATAAGATTATTTCTGCAATTTCTCAACGGATTCTGTCATAGAAGCATAAATGGCTGACCTTATCTGGCAAGTTACTGATGATTAAATCTGTCTTAAATGCTATCCCAGTTTATCTTATGTCAGTCCTAAAGATGCCCAAGCGTTCAATTGAAGAACTCCAGTCCATCTTAAGGGACTTTCTATGGGCTGCCAATGTAACTGAAAAGAAAAAATTACCCCTTCTTGCTTGGAGTAAGGTCTCTACTCCTAAATCCATCCAGGGTGCTGGAGTTAGGGATTTACATTTACAGAATAAAGCATTGGGTGCTAAATTGCTTTGGAAATTATACCAAAACCTGAATTCTAAATGGGCCAGATTAATGAGATCGAAGTACCTTGACTCTGATGAAAGGGAAAGAATCTTTACAACTTTAGTTTTAGCTCGGGGGTCTAACATGTGGAATTTCATGGTTTCTTGTCGAGAGCTCATCCTGCCCTCCCTCTCTTGGTTAATACATGATGGGTCAAAAGCACGGTTCTAGGAGGACTCGTGGAATGAGCACACACCTTTATCTAAAATCCGGGAGTGGCACCCCTTAGAAGCTCATCTTAAACAGATTTGGGGTGACCAAGTTTGTCATTATTTAGATATTCAAGATGGTCTTGCAGTTTGGAAAGATCTTTCTGTCCTAAATGATTTTTCAAATTTGGCAGCAGAACTTCATAAAGAACTTAGCTCTAGACCTATTTTATTCTCTCCTCTTGAGGATGAACTTATTTGGTTAGGTTCCCCTTCTGGCCAATACACGGTTAAGGCCAGTTATGATTCAAATTTCCATCTTCAATCTTCTAACTCTTGGCCTGTTAGACTTTTACGGTTAAGGGCCTTTGCCTAGTTGGCCATCCAGGATAGGGTCCTCATTGGGGCCAGGCTTGATAGATTGGAGATTACCGTTGTTTTTCCCTGTATTTTATGTGCATACTTTATGGAAACTTTTGATCATTTATTCCTTCACTGCCCCTTTGCTCTTGATTGTTAGTATTGACTTATTCACTGGCTGGGGTGGTGTACAACTATTGGCCCTAATCTTTGTGATCACTTCAAAGCCTAGCCTTTTTTGCACAAATCTTCCACATTTTGTAATGACCCTTACTATAAAGGCCACTAAAACCCCCAAACTGAACTGAAACAATTCGTCAAACACTTGGCAAGCAACTGAATTGTTTGTTTGAGATGTTGTGTTTGTATGTGATAGTTGTTTTGAGCATCAAGAACAATTGAGATACCAATATTGAAATGAAATGCAACAAACAATAAATAACAATGCAAAGACCTCAAAGCCAATGAATGATATTTCAAGGACTGTTTCTCTGTATTTATATGACAAGAACTATGGCAATAACAAGTTCATTCCATGCTCTTCTATGACCCCATACAGTGCACTATCTTACTATGATACCCAATGCTCTTTCCTTGCTATATCATTACAATTACCTTGATGATAACAGAGACTGATTACAATATAGCAATGACAGATTTTATGGACTGTTATGACAGTGACTTTCTAGACATGTACTGGACTGTGATAGCAATGCCTGAATATATGCAAAACTATGCAATTTTTGACATCCAAAACAATGAATAAAAACCTGGTAATCGCTCCTTAATGTCTGATTGTAAACGCTGTTGAAACACTTCCAAATTGCACCCAAACTGTACCTAATCTGCAGGTGTGTACTGATCTGGTACAGGGTCGTACCTGGGCCGTACTGTACGGTTGTTGTACTAAATTCAGAGCCAAGTGATAGCTGCCGAAAATGATGGAAATAGGATCGCCTGGGGTGTATAAATGTTCCCTCAAAAGCATAAAATCGAACTCCAGCTGGTGTGTGAGATATAATCAAA
>MU228267.1:1050788-1060971 GCA_018584345.1 Thuja plicata
ATATGCATACACACACACACATATATACACATATATATATGTATAATATATATATGCATATATACGTGCATATATGCATCTATTATATATGCATATGCATATACACACACACACACATATATATATGTGTGTGTGTGTGTGTATGTATATATATACACATGTATATGCATATATACATGTATATGCATATATATATGTATATATACACATATACATGCATATATACACATATATACAAACAATATATATAAAAAAACATTGTAATGCATATATACAAACAATATATATTATAAAACAATAAAAAATGCAAATTAAAAATGTGAAAAACCTTAATAGAGACGTTCGGAAAAATGGAAGCCCCACACTGTCTGTCGCTTTCAACCCAGCTGAAACAGTGAAAATGACTATTTCAGCGGGTTTTAAATTCCGCCCAAAAAAAAGCTACTTACTTTCGATCGAAAGTAAGTAAGTACTTTCGATTGAAAGTACTTACCTACTTTCAATCGAAAGTAACTAAGTACTTTTGATCGGAAGTAACTTCTGATCGAAAGTAGCCATTTTAGGTACTTTCGATCGGAAGTATCTCACTTCTGATCGAAATTTTTTATTTGTTCCGATCGAAAGTAAGATGAATTTTTTAGTGGGCCACGCTTTTCGGGGTGAATTCCTTCCTCCCGAAAAGTGTAACCCACTATTGTGGTATTACCCAACAATAGATGTCGTATATTGACCACATCACCCCCTCTAAAAGAAAAAATTAGTCTTTTAGACAATAAGTAAACATCAAGTAATATTTGCGGAGGCTAAGGAAAATATTGTAGGCAAAGATTTGTACATGAACTTGAAAGTGTATCAATGAACTTGAAAGTGTATCTTAAAAACTTGGATTTGTATTGCACTTGGCAATTCAAATGAGTATAGTGTGGATATAGGACAACAACCCTAGCGAGGGTAAGGTGTGAAACTCACAAGGGTTTGGGGGTAGTGCCCCTTGCGAGGTCTAGGAACAGTGCCTCTAGCACAATAGAGAAAAGGTCAATAGGCAGAGCCTTCGCCACTAAGCCCGATTTAAGACCTTCAGAACCACACAAATCATCATGGCACACATCATTTTCATGCTTTTTTAAGAAGAAAAAAGCAACATTGATGGAGCCAAAATATATCATTTTGAATTATTTATCCAACATATTCAACACAATAAAGTTTGATATTTCACAAAGAATTGACTTTGTCATACTATGAAGGAAAGATATCACCAAGTGTTGATGGAATCTATATGTTTTTGGATGATGAAATTGACATGACTCAAAGTGGTGTATCATCATACCAAGAGGAGATTCTCTCACCATATAGTGCTAAAGGCAACTTGTCATACAATGTGCAAGGATAAATTTGCAGAAGAAGTTGTATGATATTGTGGAATTGTTGGATGGAGATGAAATGGGCATGTTGTGCATCCAACTACTCTAGCCAATTGTGTCATCAATCTTGTTTTGTAATGTGATGTTGTTCATGGGATTGCAAATTCTTCCATACAAAGCCACCCAAGTTCATCATATTGTGAAAGGAAAGGATCTTTTATAGTCTACAATACCAACCATTTGTTTTTGGGTCTACATATGGTGACAGTAGAATGGGACTACCCTATACTCATTGTAGGAGACACCAAATTGTGCTACAAACAAGGCATACATGCCCTAACCCCTATGGGATTTGAACTTGTGACCTCTCTTTCAAGAGCACAAGTTCTCCGCCCACTATGCCAACTCAGGTTGTATGATTGTATGAAAGAGGTTGTCAACCATCATATGATGAGAATGAGTCCACTAAGCAAAGTGTATGATCCATACTCCTAGAGGTAGAATGCATGGATGATATTATATTTTTGGATGTAGAGGTCATTGCTGAGAGTTGAAATGTGAGTCTAAAATTATTTTTTTAAATAAGACTTACAACAAAACATCAATAGGGTTTAAATGTAAGTCTAAAATTATTATTTTGAATAAGACTTACAACAAAACATCAATAGAGTTGAAATTTTGACTTCAAACTAATATTTGAATAAAATGAGCATCAAAATAATGTTTGAATAAAATGAGCTTCAAATTAATATTTGACTTAAATTTACATTATTGTTATGGTTGAAATTTTATCACAAGAATTTGATGCATTGAAAATGTAATAAAAATTTAATAATATTTTATGTATGCACTCACTATTCCTAACACGAGTCAATAAAAATAAATTAATTAATAATGTTTTAAAATTATTAAATAATAAAATTGATTATGGATTATAGGATTGTTGCTCAATTTTATAATTATATACGTTGTAGGCTAAAAGAGTAAAAGAAATTGCATCCAATGGATGCATTAGTATTTGTAAGATTTGGCTATGAAGATAGCCACCCAAGATCTAGAGGCCTAATGGAAAGAAACAAGATGGAAATAATGTGACAAGAATAAACTCTATTCTCACCAAGAATACAATAGAATCAATTAAATTGAATAATATTACAAAGGATACCCCTTGGTTAAATAGGCCAAGGTGAGAACATAAGAGTGCATAAGATTATGACAAGTGTCTTAATCTTATGGTGTGATACATAAAGTGATAACTTATCACCCACATAAGGTGACAACTTATCACAAGATAGTCCTATCCTACAAAATACAAAAGGATTGCATCCTCTATGAGGTAAAAACCTACCTATGTGGAACAAGCTCAAACATGCAAACGTTAGGAGAAAGCAATCAAAGTATCATAAACATGTTATAAAACTTGAAACAAACACAAAAGTCTTCACCACAACCCCTATGAGCCAAACAAGGGCACCCAATTCCTTGTTGATTTTATCTTAGAGATTATTGTGGGTGTGTTCTCCCAACACAATAATAAAATCCCACTAGATTTCTTGCAAATGAAATGGGTGATCTTAAGATGCAAGCTAATGGATGATGAAAGACTCAAGAGCTAGTATGAGGAACTAGTCTTAAGCTTCCAACAATGCAAATGAGATTCAAACTATGAGATAAAATGAGATGCAAGATCTAAGAAGCTAAGATGAATTTGCCAATTATCCTAACATGTAATATCTAGATTCAAGAATGATGAACAAGAATAAAAATGCTAAGAACTTATGAGAATTTCTAAAGCAAACTAGCATGATAACAATGCAAATATGAGAGATGATAATGCAAGAGGAAAGGTCCATTATTATACAATTTTAATGGAGATGAGAGGGCTTGAGTGAGGTGGCACCTATGTGGAATCCACATAGGAGCCACATAGGAGCCACATAAGGGGACACAAAGGCTAAAAGGAATGATCATGCAAAAGTCAACTTGAGACAAGATGGGCATTTAAGGTTTGAAGGGCCCAAGGTTTCTCACACATGTGTGAGAAACCTGGGAGAAAGGAGTGGAGGACAAGAATGAAAGAGAATTTAAGGAAGTTTGGTGTGTGAGAAACTCATTAGGGACTTATGAGGTTAGGAATTACTTTTTAAGCATGATTAGTGGGGGATTAGTAATAAAGGTCAGTTTAGTGAGTGAAGTGATGGGTGTAAACTAGGTTTCTAGGTTGGGATTAGGATTAAGTTTAAATTAAATTTAAATTAATCAAAGCTTAGTAGAATATTAAGAGATGTAGGATTTAAATAAATATAAATTTATTTAAAAAGAGATTTATGGAGGGACATGTATTAAATTTAATTTAATACATTGGAGGGGGTAGTATTTAAATTAAAATTAAATACTTTAGGTAATGAGCTTGTTTAAATTAATTAATTAGTTTAAATAAGTAGATGAATATAACAAATACAATTAATAAAATTAACTATAATGTTATAGGAATATGAATTAAATAATATTTAACTAACAATTTTTTTATAGGATGATTTTAGGCATCTATATTTTGCCCCTCTTTGATGCGGCGTCGAGAATGGCATCGCGTCAAAGAAAGGAAAACATAGATGCCCCAGAAGAAATTGGGTTCCTAAGAGTTGTGTCGAAGCGACAATGGTGAGAGAGTGCCCCCTTAAGAAAATAACGCGAAAAATAGATTTTATGGAATTTTATCAAAAAATAGGCACTGAGGATAGACAAAAAGAAGAAATAGGAGTAAAAGGTTGAAAAATTACATGACCATCAAGGGATGGGAGAAACCAGGATGAAAAATGGACCAAGGGGGGCTATAAGTAGGGCCAAAAGGCCCCACGAAGGGTCACTTTCACCATGACCAATAGAAAAATTAGGGCGAGTGAGAGTGACATGGCTAACGAGAGAGAGAGAGAGAGAGAGAGAGAGCTTCCTTTGTACTTTTCTTTCACTTTCAATTTTGCATTAAATGCTCATTTTTTAACATTAATTAGGAGCATTTAGCTGTTAAGACAGAGATGTCAATCAACCAATCGACGTCTCTGCAAACGTCGATCAATCGATCGACATCTATGAAGATGGGGGTAGAGGGATGGAGATGAAGATTGTTGGATCATCATCTCCAAAGATGACACTTAGAGGTTAGGGTAGATTTGGGAGACCAAAGAGAGGATACACCAATCCTCATCTCCACACATCGACATTTTCATTGATCCACCTCTTCGACTCCCAATTGGTGTCTCATCCAATTGAGCCAGAGGACCAGAAAGAAAGACCCTATATCAGACACTGGGGGTTTAAGGACTAACCGGGTGGATCAAGGACATGATGCCCCAATCCTGGCTGGGATACAGGAAGAAGGTGGCTAGAAATAGACTTATTGCCATGGTTGAATTGGATGTAGGCACATGATCCTCCACTTAGTTTGAGGAAGTGTTGGTCAAACATGATGGATCTGCAAGAGAGGTTGACTACGACAGAGTGGGGCCAGGTGACCTTGTGTGGTCTCGACCACATGCATAAGTGCTTGAGACTATGAGCACATATTGCACTCATGACCACACTTATAGAGCGATGGCACAATGATACATCAAGTTTTCACCTACCTATTAGAGAGGTGACTATCACATAATTTGATGTCTGAAGGATCTACTGGGTGCCAAGTAGAGGCATGATCTCGAAGTAGTGTTAGAGGGCTTAGAGACCTACACGGAGACATGATTTAGATGACGATTTGTCACTCTACTATGGGAACAATGTTGGATGCCCTAGAGGGTGGCAATGCAGGTAGGGCTACCATGAGTAGCTCTATATATGGAAGGTTTGATTGTAGGGAGGATGTGTCTAGACCTAATAGGACACAAATTTACACATAGGTGGGTGAGGATGTTGAGCTTCATGCTTGTGGAGGAGGGCGCAGTGTACTACTGGGGATACACCATCTTAGGTCAGCTATATTATGACCTACACATGTGCATCTACTGGGGACAAATGAGTTTGGGTGCAGGACTACTACTAGTGTGGGTATGGGAGCATATTATTGTCATGCGACCGATCTGGACTCAGGAGCGGTGGGAGATGTATGAGCCCTGTGCATGCAGATATAGGTCACCCATCAAATAGGGCACTACCAAGGGGGTTGGGTATTGGAGAAGAGTGTTAGATGATCTCTAGGGTTTTGACTAGTACCCTATTGAGGATGTAAGAAATGGGGGTATTGGGATGAGAATCATCAGAGGGAGGATGAGAGATTAGATGCCTTTTATTTGGGGTATGTATAGATAGATTGTTGGTTGATTGGGAGATCAGTGTATCACATAGCAAGGTATATGCCCTCATGTGTCAGACACCAATTTTGTGTGATACATGATACAGTACCTGATGGATTTCCTCACCCATTATTTATATGTGAGGTGGGGCCATGGGGCATAGGAGTGGACTTGAGGGGAGCCTAGACATCATGGAGGGGCATGCAGGTAGTAGCCTTGAGATTCAAACAAGATGCAATGGAAGATGCATGCATGACACTCACATATACATAGTTGTGGGTTGCGCATAGACTAGTGCACCTGATAGATCCTAGACAGGCGCTAGCAGGTGAGAAGATAAGATCATATCAGGATGGGGAGGGGGAGATGAGGATGATAGAGGAGATGAAGATGATGACAGAAATGGAGGACCGAGCCCATCAGGGGTTGCAATAAGATGAAGGTTACATCCCATAGTACCCATAGTCAAGAGGAGGGGTACAGTGCAAGTACCCATATGAGGTGCCTTAGCACAGGTACCAACAATAGCAATAATTTAGGAACAGACCCCACCATAGGTATAGGTACAGGTATAGGACCCAACAACACCACCAAAGACACAGGGACCACCAACAGTGTATGTTACATAGGTAGCACATAATGTTGTGCAGACAGAGCTCTGGAAAGAGTGGGGGGATTATGCTACTACACGGGTGGAGAGGGACAATCTATAATCAGAGGTGACCAGACTATAGGGGGTTGCAAATAAAAAGAGAGCTTAGGCCGACAGTTCTCAGACAACTCTAGATGACCTGAAAAGAAGAGTTGAATCTAGAGAGTTTGAGGTTGTGATGGTAACTAGAGGGGAGGAGGGGGCCATCTAAGACAAGAGGTGCACACCCTCATACAGTAGCTATAAGACATGATTGTGTAGCTACATGATATGACCGGAGATAGGGATACATGATGGCACAAGACAGAGACCTATAGGACCAAGTGAGAGATCACCATAAAGGCATCCACACTCCTAGGGGAAGCACAATTGTTTTCAAATGTCATGATCACAAAAAGAGATGCAGGGAGAGCTAGGAGAGAGGCCACATACTATATGACTCTGTACCATTAGGTAGTTCCATAGGCACAAAGGGCTCCACCCTGCTTAGAGAGAGGGATGTCATAGACCACAAGTAGATTGTCTAGATCAGTGAGCATGAGACCATCCAGGGATAGGGGAGGAGACCTAGGCAGACCATCCCATCTAGCCACATGAGAGGCCTCCAATAAGATTGACATTTTAACTATGATATGAGACTATATGTACAATGATGTACTATGCATTTTGGAGATGTATATTTTTGTTGTACGATTTGATAGACATTCAATGTACTTTTATTATTTTATTACACTATGACGAGACATTTGATTGACTATGGAATATGGACAATTATTCTTATATGATGATATGATTATGTAGATTTGATCCTATACGATGTGCATACTATGTAATGTGTGTATTTATGATTTATGGATGCATTTGATTTTATATGACTATGTACATGATGATGTTACTGATGTGTGTGACGCATGATGGTGTGTGATATGTGAGTTATACTATATGTTGTGATTTATGATGATGCTAATGGTTGGTGATGCAGGTTTACACAGAGATATGCATATTATATGTGTACAAGATGGTTATGTGTTTTTATATATAATGTATGTTTAGGATGATGATCTATAAAGATAACTGGATGAAGAAATGGATTAATGGTTAATGATTATAATTATGATTATGTGGATAGTGATAATATGATATTGTATCATCCTAAAAATTAAGCCTTTGATTTGTGCTCAATTTAGGATCATTTTGGGCCCACTTTAGTGTGGTTCCTTTGATCGGGCTTCATATTTCACTTAAATGTACACTTTATCAACATATGGGTCATTGTTTCTTCCCTAATCCTCTCTAATTTGTGCAAAATTGAGGTAGGATCTTAT
This sequence comes from Thuja plicata, assembly GCA_018584345.1. NCBI lineage: Eukaryota > Viridiplantae > Streptophyta > Pinopsida > Cupressales > Cupressaceae > Thuja > Thuja plicata. Next base: position 1,058,413 of record MU228267.1, read on the forward strand.
TTATAAGCATCCTCCCCTATTTTCCTCCAATTGAAAAATTCCCTCTTCCTTTTATGGTCTTGGAATTTGCCCTCGATGTCAAAATCAATTTACTTTCTAGATTTCGCAAACCTTATAGGCCACACCCTCCAATCAAAAGAAAGCATTATTCTAGAGGGGTGCAATCAAAATTTGACTGTACCCCCTAGGGGTGAAGTCAAACTTTGACTTTACCCCTAGGTTTTAGATCCTAGATTGGGCCCTTGGTCCTATTTGGTGCATTCACCATGGTTCCATATCCATGGTCGACATGTGCAATTTTGTTTCCAGATGCACTATAAAAGGATCTTCCTCTCTGTTCATTTTCATGCTATGATATCTATGGTCTATGACCTATGATATACATGCACATACATTCGAAAAGGCAACTATTGAGAAAGAAATCAAGAAAAATCATTGAGCATCCAAGTGCAATTTTAAGTGGCATTCGATCATTCAAGTCTTCAAGTATTCGAGGTGTCTTTCGTAGATCAAGCTTCTTTCCCCATTGAGGCCAAGAAAAAGAGTTTCTTGGAAGGAAATTAGCATCATTTCTTCATTCTTCAATCATTCAATGATGATTACAAAACATCTTCATAAGGTTTTGTCTTGCATGATTTCCTTTTGGTTTTTGTGTAGAATCAAAGCTATTGCATCAACATTCTTGATCACATTCAAATAGGTGAGAGTATCTACATTGCATGATACACTTCATTTCAAATTTAAGCTCTATTATATGTCTGCATTCCTTAATTCATTTCAATTCAAGGTTAATTCCTAAACTGGGGTTTGACCCAGGCAATCCCCCTTCCATAAATAATTTTCCCTTTTTCTGTGTGGATGAACAGGTTTCGGGATTTGTGGAGCTTGATTCGAGCATTTTTGGGGTCATCTCAGAGATCAAAATCAGAAAGTACACAGTCACCAATAGAGGGGTGTAGTTGAATCTCGACTTGTACCTAAAAAGTTGACTTGTTCCTTAGAGGCTCAAAATTTCAAAGTTGAGAGTTACAGGTGCCAGGGTCCCAGATCCAGAACGGTTTCAGTTTGTGACCTCCCAGTGGTTAGAAATTGGATGTTTCAAGGATCATAAGCTCCTAACTCATTTCAAGGTGTACAAATCTTTGTTCCTTATTTCATTTTTCTTTCAGATCTATTATTGCATCAATCATTTCAGTTACTTTCTAGACCTATACTTGTTCATTATTCAATTAGTCAAATCCATTAATTCCTTAATACAAGAAATAGGTCTTATCCTCCTCCCTTTGCATCTAGGTTTTGCATTTTCATCCCTTCATCTTGGGTTATGCTAATCAAAATTGGATACAAAGAGGTTGGGTTTGCATATTTTCCAATGTATACTATGTTGGATGATATCGGAATTGGGTACTACTGATGTTGTTGGCATTCATGTTTTTTCACCGATGTCAACATATGTTTTTGTGGAAAAAACAAACTGGTTATTACTATTGTATGATGACTGACAGAAGTGTACGGACACTGTATAGATGAATTAGAATTACTGAAGATGAGGATATGAATACGAATGTGTGATGAACTTATTCCTAAGGTCGCTTGGCTTAATATTGCACATTGAAGATGTTACAGATGTTTTATTGAAGACTGGTTTCTAGACTGTAACAATGATGCTTGACAAAGCGAGTCTTTGTGTTTTGGGGATATCTTATAGGCGATGATGATTCAATCTATGCGAGCTTAAGAGATGACAAAAGGAATATTGAGGAATGTTTTTTTTTATTTCAAGTCGTGTGATTGTTGGTGATGTTAGCTGTGGCATGTATTCTGGAGGTGTATGTGTTAATTTTGGCCTTGTTAATCAACCACACACTTCAACATAGTCCTTCTTCACCAGGTACACATAAGACTGAATATGAGATTATTCATCTTATCTGCCTACGTGATTTGACCTGTTGCCTTCTATCTAGATGGGGTTTTTGAAATTGCTCTCAGGATGAGAGTCTCACAACCATGGACCAATCTAAGAACGAAGGATTTATCATGATAAATGCAATGCAATGCAAGATTATGCTAAGNAATGAAATATGAGAGATTAAGCTAAGACATGATTTCAATGCAATTTAGTCTAGAAATTGAAACTATCTTATTTGCAAAATGAAATTAATCTATATGAGATTAGCAAGAAAATGAGACAACAATTCAGTATTCTAACAATGCATATTTTCTCTAATAATTCAGGGGGTTTGAATGAAGAATGAGAGTTTTTTTATAGACTCTGAGAGGATCAGAATAGAAACTTTCCTGTTTTGAAATAAAAACAAATAGAAAAGCCAATTAAAAATAGAAAGCTTTATTGAAAAGAATTCAATAAATTGTTTTCTTCCTGCTTTAACTGTTTTATCTCTTTGATTTAATATTGTTTTATTTGAATTTATTTGTTTTATTTCTCTTTAAAGCACAATTAATTCAAAGTTTCCATTTCTGAATAAAGATAAGATTTTTGATAGAATATTCAATTAATTAAATAAATATGGCCTCATAATTGCTTTTTCTCAATTATCT
>MU228267.1:1074749-1097639 GCA_018584345.1 Thuja plicata
CTCAGGTCGAGTAGAGTCAGTGAAAACTCAGAATTGCCTAGTACAATAGGACTTTGATGATTTAGAAGAGCGACAAATGCAACAAAATTGGTTATGGTTGTAAGATGCCAATTTTGGGGTGTTACAGGAGGAGACCTATTTGGGGCTGACTTTAGAGATGTAGCGTGCATTATGGATTGTGAGCGTGGATGTGGATCTTGGATTATATCTGATGTATTGTAATTTATGTTTACTTATTTTAGGTACCTTGTGTATCTCATCAAGGAGTTAAATAATTATTTGTATATTGGGAAAGCTTAATTGGCTAACCTAATCAATAATTATAATAGGGTATATATGAGAGTTCTTTTATTTTGAAAAGATGTGATAGTGGAATGATGAGAAGGTAATTGAAAAGACAGAGAAGTGTGGAAGCTATGAAGCTTGATTGGTTGCTGGATGTAGAGAAGAGTTTGTGATTATAGTACTTCATTGGAACTGACCAAGCAAAGAGAGTTGCTATCAGACAGTTCATTGGATTGTATATTTATTATATACACTTGTTTGGATTGTTAATCCTTGAGGGTGGCATTAACCTTCTTTAGGCAGTGAGCCCATTGTTACTCTTGACTCCTAACAGGGTCTGTCATTTAACATAGACTATGTACTGTAATGTTGTAATAAGCTCCTAACAGGGCTAAATATTTTAACACAGATACTATACTCTCAGTACATCATTTGTGGGTGCTAATTCCTACCGGGGTTTTACCTTTAACAGGGTTTCATTGATAACAAAGGATTGTATTATTGTGTTATCATTTAAATTGAAGTTTTGGTTTATAAGTTTAATGTTTAATAATCTGTCTCACAACTTATTCATCCCCCCCCCTCTTAGTTGTGCTTGTGGACTGTTATTCCTAAAAATTGGTGTCAGAGCCACTGGTCCTTAGAGAGAAATATTAATAGCTTGAGGTGATCCTAAAGATGACTTACTACAGGAAGGATAGTCCAAAATTTGATCCTAAAAACTTTGACAGTTGGAAGAACAAGATGAGAACACATTTTTGTGTTTGGGAATCAACTACTGGATGATTACGAAAAGAAAGGAAAAGATAACGATTGAGGATGAATTAGATAAAAATACTGAAGATGAAAAGAAGTTATTTTCATGCAACATAGTCACAAGGGAATCATTGATCAATGCACTTACTAAAGGTGAATTGGCAGAAGTAAAAGATTTAGATTCTGCACATGAAATTGGCACAAGATTGGAAGGATTGTATGAAGGAGATAAGTTTACAAAATAGATAGACGAAGCTAAAAAACTTGAAGATAAAGATGGAATCATTGAAAAAGAAAGATGATGAGAACATTAGAGCATATGCACAAAGAATTATTGAATTGGTTACTGACATCAGGAACTCTAGAGGTACTTAGAGTGAGGTGTTGTATTAGGCTGAAAGCTAATCTCCCAAGAACACCTGCATGCAAACCTGTCACATGGAAGAAGCAAAGACAGAAGACATAAGATATAAGAAGCTATGGAGGCCAAAAATCCAGAGACATCATATCCATGTTCAAAGAATGAATTTCTATTATGAAAAAAATAATTACAATACAATCTCCTTACAAAATACAAAGAGGTGAATCCTTATAAAAGGAAACACAAAACCCTAAAAGGGAAAACTTAAGGTAAGCTTAAGAAACTAGAGTGAATAGGTGAGTTAGTAATTAGATCAAAATGATTTAATTAATAACTCAAAGGTCTATTACTCTAACATGAGGAGAAGTGATTGCCAAGATTCTCAGATCTTTGAAACCTACATATAGAACTAAAGTACAAGCTATAGAGGAGATTATACCTTTGACACCAAAATTCAATAGAGAGATGTTGATTGGAAAGCTAACTACTTTTGAGGCCGCATAAGTGGGAGATTCTTTACCTAAATTTGATTCAACATTCAAGGCAACAATGCATAGAAACAAAAAGACCTTATCTAGAATTGTGAGCACTAACAATAGTGACTTGAGAGAAGAACTTGGAGACTATGATGATAAATGGGAAGAAATACAGGAGGGAGAAAGAAATCTAGATGAAGTGGTAGCCCCGATCACTACAAGAGAAAAGAGAGGTAAGGGTAAATTTGAAGGAAAGTTACCTTTGAAATGTTTTTTATGCAACAAGATTAGTCATTTTGCATCTCGATGTCCTACAAGGGTTCCAAAACATAAACCTAAGTTTTACAAATCAAATTATTCAAAAGATAAGGAATTTTATTATGCTAGTGAAGGCATTTCTGATGATGATGTTGTTGACTATGATAAAATTGGATTTATTGCTACTCAGGATGATGAACCTATACATGAAGAAAAAGCCTTAGTATCTTGAGTTGAAAAGAAATCTAATTGGGTTATAGATAGTGGTTGTTCATATCATATGACTGGAGATAAAAATAAGTTTATTAGTCTAAAAAGATATGATGGTGGTGTTGTTATATTTGGTGACAATAATCCTAAACTTATCATTGGAGTTGGATCTATTTCTCTGGATGGAAAAAGTAATACTGACAATGTATTGCTTGTTGATGGACCTAAGCATAATTTGTTGAGTGTTGGACAACTAGTGGACAGAGGTTATCAACTGAAATTCATTGATGAGAAATTTTCTATCAAAAGTAAATCAGGAGACTTGATCACATCTGGTACTAAATCTAGAGGTAATGTATTTGAATTGAATACATCTGAGGCTTCTTGTTTTATTGTGAAGGTTTATGACAGTTGGTTATGGCATAGAAGATTTTGTCATGTTAACTTTGATAATATTGTGAAGGCAAGTATGAATAATGCAGTAAGAGATCTACCTAAGATTGTGAAACCATCTAACACTATGTGTAGAGAATGTGTTATGGGGAAGAAAACTAGAAGCATTTTTAAAAGAAAATCTTATTTAGCAAAAGGGAAGTTGGATCTGGTACATACATATCGGTGTGGTCCTACAACAGAAAGATCTTATTATGGTGAAAGGTATTTTATAATTTTTGTTGATGAATTTTCTAGAATGATGTGGGTTATATATTTAAGAGAGAAGTCCGAGGCATTTGACAAATTCAAGATATTCAAAGAAAAAGTTGAGATTGAATCCGGTTTGAAGATAAAATGTTTGAGATCAGATAGAGGTGGTGAGTTTACTTTAGACTTATTTAATACCTACTACGAAGAGCATGGAATATTCAAACAGACATCTACTCATAGGACACCACAACAGAATGTGATAGAAAATTGAAGAAACATAACAATATTAGATGCTGCTAGAAGGAAATGTATCACATGTTCAATTGAGAGAAGTTGTTGGTACTACAATGTACACCTTGAACAAAATTTAGATTAGAGAAGGTACAAGTAAGACTCCTTATGAATTATGGTTTGATCATACTCCTACTATAAAATATTTCAGAGTATTTGGAAGTAAATGCTATATCAAAAGAGATGATGAGATAGGGAAGTTTGATGCTAGAAGTGATGAGGGTATCTTCCCTTGTTATTCTACTAAGAGAGAAGACTATAAATGTTTCAATCTGAGATTGAGGAAGTTGATTGAAAGCGCCAATGTGAGGATAGATGAAAATTTTCAGATTCAGGAAAGAATGTATGACTGTGGACATATTGCAGAGATAAAAGAGGTCACTGCTGATCCTATAGAACCTTTGGAGATTGATGATGAGATTGAAGATGAATCAATTGAGCTTACTGAGACTCATTGATGACCTACAAGTGATTGTATGTTTGAAGTCATTTTTTGATATTCAACCGAGTTGTAGATGTGATGATAAACATTATTAGTTAATGTATTGTCATTGATGTCAACTTATTTGAGTATTATTATAGTAGAAAAAAATTATTATGGATTGAAGATTTGGAACAAATAATGTTTATGTGGTTAGTAAATGAAGAGTTCTGTATATATCGAGATACAGTGAATACCAAGTAAAAAATAGTGTATACCGAGCACAGTGATAACCAAGCAAGGGATTGTTGACACAACTATTGACTGATAAATTTAATCAAACCGAGGCCGACTAGAATGTTGAGCTGGAAATTGATGATTCAGAGGTAAAAGATGAAGTTTTTTATTTGATCAAAAGGTTACAAAAATTCAATGAAGATCGGACGACAAAGATTAAAATGTGTTTTTAACACAACTTTCAAGGATGGATCAAGCAGGAAAATAACGATGGAGATTAAGAGGAAAAATTTGAAGGATGGAAATTAAATGAGACATGATGTCTATATAAGAGACAAGAGGTTCATTTTGAATTACATGATGCTATGATGCACACATGTGGATTTTATGCATGACTGATCAAACTAATAAAAGACATAACCAAGTATTTTCTGCAGACATCACCGAGAAAATAAAGGAAAGAGCATTACTGAGTAGAACAAGTATGAAGTATGAGATGAACTAAAGTGAACAAATTGATCAGAGGTATTATGTACTTATCATAGATCTAAATATCTACAAACCATAGTTATATTTAAATCAGATCATTACTGTATCAATTTAATCATTATTATAAATAAATCTCTTAACCGAGTTGGACAGTGAAAGTCCTTATTATGAAATTCCAATGCATGTTGAGTGTTTTATTGTTGACCCCATAGTGAATGCATATTCAAGAGAGAACTGTTAGTTTTAAATCCTCTAACCAGGTCACTTTTAATAGTGTGCATTGTAACCTTTAACAGGGTTGGCTCTTCATCGAGCTCACTTTAGAAGAGTGAAAGTAGTTTGGGTTACCGGTCCGAAGTGGTTTTTCCCTTAGCAGGGTTTCCATGTTAAAAATATATGTGTCAGTGTGCATGAATTTTGTGGATTGTTATGTTACTTTACACTTTACTTTATTGACCTAGATCAGTAATCACAGTATTAATTTACTGATACTCGATAAACACTACTGATGAAAGTTTGAGATTACATAATACATTTTCACTGAGTTGAATTAAATGTTTGAATTTGTTTTGATATACATCTGGAGGAATTTGGGACTGTAGGATAATTTGTGAGGAAACTAATTCTAACTGATTCACCCCCCTTTTAGTTATTCTAACAATTAGTATTAGAGTGTACAACACTTAGATCAAATTTTTGAAAGACTTAAGCTAAAGATCACAAGATGTATAAGAGAGACGCACCTAAGATGAACATGGATAACTTCCCAACATGGAAAAGTAGAATGAGATTATACCTATCAGGGATTGGAAACAACATTGAAGATTATCTGGATAATGAATTCATTCTACCTACTGGACCTTTGACTGTAAATAAAATGAAAGAGAAACATGAACATAACCTTATCATGGTGGAGATTGCTTCTTCACTTACAGATGCAGAATTTGAGGACACCAAGACATGTACAACTGCCAAGAAAATGTGGGACCAGCTTAAAATAGTTTATGGAGGAGATGTAAATGTACTAAGAGCCAAAGCTTAAAGACTTCGAGGAAAGTTTGATGACATGAGAATGAAGGAAGGAGAGAATATAACATAGTACAATAATTGACTTAAAGAAGTTGTGAATGCTATTCAAGGATATGGTGGAACCTGTTAGGGTTTTTTCTTGCTAAACTTTCAAGAGTTGCTTGAATACGTGATTAACTCTATGACTCCCAATATTTGAAACTAATGATCCAAGAAAGAGAAAAATCTAATTGATGAAGATTTATGATAATATTTGGGGAAACTTATTATCACCTCCTTCCTTTTAGGTTCCACAACACCCAGGAAGGTATTACCTATATATAATTGTTGTTTCACAGTATTAGTAAATGTGGATATTGATTTGTTGCTTGTTTATTGTATTATCTTGTAAATTATTCTGCATAAGACTGAAAACAACTTGACACAGAGCTTAACTATGAAAACTATTGAAATGGTAACAACAAACAATAGTGCTTTAAGGATGTTCATCCTTCTTCTTTTTTAGTTCTCACAACTTAGGAAGGGTAACCTATTTTAATCCTCTCTCAAAGGGATTAGTAAAATGAATTGTATATCTTGATACAATTACTTAAACTTATATGTTTCTGACTATAAATGTAAGAGATTTGTATATTTTGAATTACTTGGATGATGATAAACCACTCGATAGATTCTAGACGATTGCCTATCCTTGGGCTACAGAGTCAAAGATGCAAATCCATAGAAAGGTAAATAAAGATACTATAGATTGCCTTACAACCTATATGCAACTCAAGTAAGATGCCTTACAAATTACCCTATCACTTCCACATCACTGTATCAAATCCTTAGATATTGTTATGCTCCCTGAAACTACTCACAAAACTTAGTTCTTCCCTTGAAAGAAACTTGCAAGCAATTAGATAGCTACCTTGTAACCAATATGCTTAAAATGCCTTACAGATTAAACATAAAAGAGCATACATAATAAGTAAAGAGACAACAAAAATATAGAAGAGAAGCTGCACTGTATTTTATTTATATTCCTGATTCATACATATAAAGACAAAAAGCTCAAAAAACTCAGACACAAATCTGTAGTCTGGCTTACAATTATATTTCAACACCTTCTTAAGTTACAAAATTGATCTATATATATATATCTAAACCATCTTGGAATCCTTTAGGAAAGGATGCAACAAGCTTTAGATGGTTTTAGATACCTAACCCTAAATACAAATAAAACAAAAGACAAGATAAACCAAGTGGTGGAAAGACAAAACAAAGGATGAAATCCAATTTGCTCTTTTGTCTTCATGTGATCTTCAAAATATTTGGTTGTGTATGTTGAGGATAGTCTCTGATTTGATTTTGGTGATGACGAACCTGCCTGTCTTCCAAGAAATCTATACAAGGTGCTCTGACATTCCTTTATTCCTCATTAATTATGTCAAGGTCAATTGTGGTAGGCTTCTTCTTCTTAGGCTTTGTCATTATATCCCATGCTGCCACATCACTCTCTATAGGCCAACTAAAACTTTGAATATCTTGCAATTGTGCTTTCTGCCTGTCCCACCTGGCATTTGTAATTCCTTTAACATCTGTCACAAATTTATTCATGTCAGTCTTAGCCTTGAATGCTTCATCCAAGATTTTATTGTAGCATTCCATATCTAAATCTCCATTTGCAATAAATGCCTCTTTACTAGGCAACTTGCTGTCAAAATCTTCCCTCCAAGCCGCCCAGGCCTTGATCTGATCGTCTTCTCCCTTGATTGGAGGAATGAATCTATTGAAAACTGCTCCAAATAGGCTCAATCTTGCCTCAATCTAATTTAACTTACCTTTGAAGAAAGGTAAAGTCACATTTATTTTGGCTATCTCTTCACCAACCTCGGTCACTATCTCTAGCAAATCCTGCCTATGTGGTTGTAAAGAGGCCAACCTTTCAAAAAGTTGTGTCCTATTTGACCAAGTTGAAAAATAAGGATTCAAAATATTAAGGTAACTAGTTGCCTGAACATGTAAAATAGGTAATTTATTATATGTAGCTAGTACCAAGTGAGTTTTATCTTTTAGGATATATATCCTGTGCTAGAAATTATTTATTAATGGTCCATAGACCCTCTCATTACACTCACTTATCCCTTCCCCTATTTCTGCATTGTTCCTTGTTTCCTTTGTCTAGACTTCTGCATTTACACTGTCTTTGGGTGTGGCATGGATAACTTCAAGCTTTTCTAATAATTGCCTAGTCAAATCCTCAATTGAATTTTCTAAAGCATGTATCTTAATGTAGCACATCTCCCTATCTTTGGCTATGACACTAGCCTCACTTATCAAAATATCACATTTCTAGGATAGATGCTTTCTTTTATCCTCATTTAGATGTGCCCAATAAGTCAAAATCTGAGAATTCTCCATGTCATTTGTGTTGTTGACTGACCATACCATCTGATTTCCTACCATGCTCTCTTGAATGCTTAACGGAGCTAGTTTTTGATCTTTAGGAGCTAGGCTCCACATTGCAACTGCTTGAGATTTTGGATCATATCCAAATCCTTTGATCATTTCACCAACTTGTACTTTAGATGTCCATTTCAAGTCTGGCTGCCTTCTGATTTGATCTATTATGAAGGTTGATGCTAGATCCCAACCCTCAACAAGTAACACACCACTTTCTTTAACCAACTTCCTGGCCTCCTTAGGAGTTATTTCTTCAGACTCAAGATCATAGTTTTGTATGGCTAGGAGGGCCTCAATAGTGACTAGTTCTCCTCCCTCCAATCTCAGCTATTCACTCACTTGTCTCTACTTATTCCACCTAAGGAAATCTTTGAACTCCTGAGTTTTGATGAAATTGTCATCATCAAGGAACTTTTGCCGATGGATAATTCTTTCATCAATACCAGTTAGGAAAGGTAATTCAATTTCTTCTTCAACCTCCTGTTGTAGTTTCTTTTCTTTTCTAATCTCTTTCCTCAACTGGTGATCATAATGTCTATTACCAGGAATAAGGACACTCACTCTATCCTTCTTCTTTTCCTTTCTTACATAGGTTAAAGCATGTGAAGATTCACCAATATCAAGCTTTTGCCTTTTGAATGCAGGGTCATCAATAGTCTCATGCTCTGGGACCTCTATTAGGTCAACAATATACTCCTGTCCTTCTGCTACAATCTTTAATGGTACAACTTGGTAATTTGGGTGAGCTCTAGGAGAAGGACAACCTTGATCACTATCATCATCATACTCTGACTCTAAATTTTCTCTATGGCCCTTTTCAGGTACCACTAGTGCTTCTTCCAGTTGATTACATAGAAGTGTGTGATTTTCAATCATTGCATCTATCCTCTTGAGATAAGGAAAATTAGGGTAGAACCCTCCAAAACTCATCCCTTTTCTCCTGACCCACCTTTCCAAGTCCATAAGTTCTTGGATCTTATCTTCTCTTCTCATGACTTCTTTTTCTTCCAAAATATTTCTAATAGCATCCTCCTCCATACCCTATTCATGTACATAGTTATATGGTATGGTAGGGGTTAGAAGCTTCTTGGCCCCCTCAATGAATCCTTCAACATCATTGTATCTACACAAGGCTACACTCATCTTGTAATGAATCATCCAATTATTTATTGCATCTATGGCCTTCTTGCCAATTATAAACTTATACACTTTGAACTGTCTAGGGGTAAATGTCCCCTTTCTATGTGATGCCAAGTGTTCTTTATCTGTCAACATTAGCTGCCAGATAAATTCCATTGCAGCTATCCTAGTTGGAACATGATATGGGAGAATGTGAGGAGGATGTGAACATCCATATACTCTTATCATTGTAAAGTTGTTTCCCAGGTAGAAATCTCTGCAATTATGATCACCAGGCCACTTATCAACATACTCACATGGCCTCAAAAGCTGCAATACTTTTGCAGGCAACCTGGTCTTGCTCACTCCTAGGCTTTGCATTATAGGGTATACAATCCAATTCTCAAATCCATATAAATCACAATCTTTAGCGGTGTAGTTCCACACTCTGATCCAGAATTGAATGAGGTTGGGCTGATTGAAATGGAACCTTTGGGGATTCAAATTCTGTATATCCATTATGGGATAAATGAAATAAAGCAGCAGATGCATCAAAATAGAATAATGCAAAAACTTGGGCTCTTTTTCCTTCTTAATAGCAACAAAACCCTCATGCATCCTATCAATGATATACTGGATATAATCATAACTAGTGCTTGTATACACATCCTGTATATCTAAAACCATCATCAAAATACCTGCATTTATCCTCTCTGTACCTCCATCCCTCCCTAACACTCTACACAATGCATATGAAATATATTTCATGTAGTGGTTTAAATCTTTATAACAATAAGAAGCCAAACCTTCTATAGGGGCAATATAATTCCTTGTCTCCTTTGGCATGTGTTTCTTTATCATATTTATGACAACCCCAGACTGCCTTTCATACCTCTCTTCTTGTTTTTTGAGGTTGATTTCAGTTGACATTTAATAAGAAAGGTTAAATGCTTGCATAAATGAATTTCTATTCAAAGCAAGTAACACAGTCCCATCTCTCTTCTTAATTGTTTTACTAAGCTCATCATAATTGTTTGCTAGGGCTAAAATAAAATCAGCATCTACAAACACATCAGGAACTAATAACCTAGCCAGTCCACATGTCCAAGGATTCGAAAGAGGCACAGCTCCATCAAATTTTTTATAAAAGTAATTGAGCAGAGAATAACCTGATGTTCCTGGTGTCTTCGCATCTCTGACGTTGACCAACTCATCAACCAGGATATCAGCATTTGCTTTCTTATTCTGTGTAGAACCTAGCAATAACTTCAGGAACTCATCTGAATATTTCCTCTTTCCCTTGGCATCATCATCTACATCATCATTTCTTCCACTTGTTGAAGCCATAATCAATGCTTGACTCATCTTGTTATGTTCTATTTTGTTCTTAATTTCTGGCATCGAAATTGAAACAAATCTATCACAGGAAATCCTTACTCTGAATTGAAATGTATTGAAATAATTCAAGAGCACTGCAAATCACACCAATTACTTTTAATTCTATAAAAAACTTATCTCAATTCACTCTTTAGAAATGCAACAATTATCACTTTTCTCAGACACAACAAACTTAACAAATTCTCTGCTTCTAAAAATTTGAATGCAAGGTAAGTGATAATGAACACGATACCGTCTATTTATGGAAAAATGCTCAAAGTATGCAACTCATTATTGGAAAATCCATCATTCCTACCTTCAATTTCACATACTATGTCATTAATACAAATTATAGCTGTATACTTTGATCATGACAGGCAATCTAATTCATATGAATGACAAATTCGTGAAAATTCTTATTAAAATCGATCAAGGGTTAAAAACAATGATGCGATTGGCTCTTTTCATCAACTTTTCCACCTTGTCATTACTGTTCTACCTTCTTATTGGCCGGTGACTTTTCAACCGTAACATGTCAGCATCAATTTTAATTTTTCCTCACTGCATTCATCATTTTCCTTATCTGGCGACCTAGCAACTGTGCTTTATCTCTATGTCTCTTAACATTTCTTTTAACTCTAAATTCTTTTAGAGACCTGGTGAAAACATGTGTTCCTTTACTTTAGTTTAACCTTAGTCAGCTTCTGGCAATCACACGACTGAAGAAATCCAAGTCGCTGAAAGAAAATCCTAACTCTGAGTTTATCACGCGACATCCCATCCACCATAGATATCCTTGTAATCGGGTGCTTATTGCTAAGTCTCTTAATCATATTAATCCTTTATCAGACTTCATGACTTAAGCTTATGTCACTTAATAACTAAATAATTATCACTTAACTATTTTATACTGGAGACTTAGTGACTATAGTTCAATGTTACATTTATTTCCTTCTGTCTCTAAGTCTCTTAAAGAAATTACCTTTAACCTTTTCACCTGGAGACTTGATGACTATACTTGATTTCTCATCTGTCATCATCCAACGACTCTGCTAAGTCTCTGAAACCTTCATAGAAACCCTAACTTACTTGGAGACTTGGCGACAAGAATATAATATTCTCTTTAGTCTCTTAGTTGCCAGATGTCAAACTTCACATTATGAGACTACGCGACTGCATATTTTAATCACTTATATTTTGGAACACGTGTCTCTTTATTACTGCTTGTCTCTTAATCGCTGAATGAATGCTGACTTGTTAAAACTAATCAACGACTATGCGACAACCGTATATTTTTTATTCACTTACGGTTATCTCCAAGTCTCTGAATCCTTTACCTTAACTCACTTTTTATCCCGAGACTCAGCGATTATGTAATCTTTAAAACTCACCGCTTAACTCTGATTTGATCTGGAGACACCGCGACCAAATTATATCAAAGTCACCAAATAATTTACTAACTGCAAGGCTTATTGTGAGAATTTTCGACCACCGTTAGATCTTTCATTTGATGGACGGTTACCACTCAATCTCTTAACCAAAGTTGCATATTCCTTTTCTCTTGGAGATAACACGACAATAACATTTCACTGAGTCTCTAGACCAAATGGAATATTCTTTCAACATTCAGAGACTTGGCGACCTATCTAAAAAGCACATGATTTATTTCATAACCTATTCTTGAAAAAGGTAACGTTAAAACATAACCCTGACTTGGAAATTAGGGATTTTTCATATTTTGAATGGAAAAGACCCAAAGGCTTAGGGTTTCTGGTCTTTTCAAAAGGATTTTGAGGTCAACAAACTTATTTGTAGTAGGATATTACCATTTTCAACTATGAACTCAACTTTCAGGGTATAGGAAAGGGAGGCATTCTCAAAAATTTTAGGGAAAACTTAAAAATAGGAAAAACAACCAACATAACCATTGATGAAGACACAATTGTGAGTCAGTTTCTTAGAACTCTATTGCCTATTTATTCTATAAGAGTCTCTACAATACATGAAATAAGAGTTGCACCTGGAAATAACATTACTGTTGATAGCCTTGTTGGAAGATTGATTTCTTTTGAGCTGAATAATTTTGACAACAATATTGTACCATCTATGGAATCCACATTTATGTCTACTTTGAAAATTGGCAAATCTAGTAGCAAACACATAATCATAACTAACAGTGAAAGTGATAGTGATGACAAGGAACCTTATGAACTTGAAGATTTAATGGTTAGAACATTGCACAGAGGTGAAGGAAGATATAAAGGTAAACTACCTTTGATATGCTTTAACTGTAAAGAGATTGGCCATTTTGCTGCAAGATGGCCTAACAGAAAGAACGATGATAGAAATGATAGATATAATGACAGAAAGGATTATCGAGACTGTGGAAGCAACCGACAATATGAAAAAAGAGATAACTAATATTACAAAGATAAAGCTAAGAAAGCTTATTATATTGTTGAAGATAAAAATAATGACAGTAGTTTTGATAGTGATGAAGATATTGAGACAATGTTTGTAGCTTTAAAAGATGATTCAGATGAATATGAAAGGTATGTAGAAACAACACTTATCTCTAAAGTTAGTAAACATGATATTTGGGTTATTGATAGTGGGTGTACACATCACATGACTGGTGATAAAGGAAAATTTTAATTTCTTGAACATTATGATGGAGGATCTATAAGAATGGGAAATGATACACCCTGTCAAGTGAAAGGAAAAGGTACTATTATGCTGAACAATCAAATCAAATGTGAGAATGCTTATTGGGTAAAAGGACTTAAGTACAATCTATTGAGTGTTTCACAGTTGAATAACACTTGTCAACGAGTTGCATTTGAGAATAGAAAAGAAAGAATCTATGATGGAACTAGAAATTTGATCGACACTGGTGAAAAATATTAAGGTAACCTATTCTATCTTGACACAGCTAAAACTACTTGCTTATTGGAAAAGAATGAAGATATATGGTTATGGCATAAAAGACTTTGTCATGTAATGACAACATGGTTAAGATTAGTAAGAAAAAGAAAAGTTAGAGGCTTACCGAGCTTATCTAAACCAGACCATGTAATGTGCAAAAATTGTCAAATGGGAAAGATGTCAAAATCTAGTTTCAAGAGAAAGAAGTTTTCATCTAATGATATTTTGGAGTTAGTTCATACAGACCTATGTGGACCAATGAGAACACGGAGCTATTATGGGGACATATATTTTATTTTATTTTTTGATGACTACTCTAGAATGATGAATTTCATGTTCATACAAGAAAAATATGAAGTATTTAAGATGTTTATGTGGTACAAAGCTAAAGTGGAAAAAGAAACTGGTAGAGATCTAAAGTGTTTGAGATCTGATAGAGGAGGTGAATTTATTTCTGACGAGTTCACTAACTTTTCTAATGAGTATGTGTTGGAAATAATGGAATGGTGTAGTAAGAGGGGAGGGGTGAATCAATACCCTCAAAACTTTTATCACTTAACCTTAATCCTTTTGTAATCAATTGTATTACCAACCATATATGTTATTCTATCTTTGTGTATGTTATATCAATTCATAATTAATTTAACATGTAAAACATTCATGAAATGTATAGACACATGACACAAGATTTGGTAATGTAGAAAACCCTTGTTAGAAGGTAAAAATTGCGGTGGGGATGAAACCCACAAAGCTTCACTATCTGCAGAATGGAAGGGGCTAGTTAAGGCTTAAAATTTTGATCACTTATGATGATCTAACCTGTTAGGAGTATTATGTAGAGACTGGTTAATGTCTACTATGTTAAGAGATTCAACAACACTGTTTAGTGTGCACTCGGTTAAGAGATTGACAAAGGATTGTTAAATCCACCTTTCTCAAGGATTTATTCTATTTGCTACACTTGTTAGAATGTGGCCAAAAATATTCAATGACCTGAGTATATGCAATATACAATTGTTGATTACAGATCCAATAAAGATTACATGTACATTTATCACCTATTGTGATTGATCAATACCTCTATTCTGCTTGGTAGCCTTGAATATGGTTCTTGATAACTAATTTCATCATTTGTTGTTCTTCTGCATAAAAATCTTAGTCTGATCCATAGATGTGCTCCTCGACTACAATTATCATCACACACATGTGTTCTAATAGATTACATATCTATTTATACAATGATTTAAACCTAAATGAGTTTCACATATTAAAATAATAACTCTATGATCAAAGGTTTACAACTTGACCTTGATCTCCTAGTTTGCATGTTTCTAATTAGTTAGACTGATTAAAACAATTGCAATTACATTTCTTATCCCTTAAGAAATGGAATTAAAAGCTAGTAGAAAATCTAAATATAAGACACAAGTGTTTTATCTGACATGGAAGTCAGATCCACATTTCTCAGGATTCTAACTGTCTCTCGGTAGACTAGTGCTCGGGATGCTCTTTAGTCTGTCAGGTTCCTCTATCATCTGTTCTGTCAGGTTGCACTGTAATCTTCTTATCGGGTTCCTTTGTTGGGTTTGCTTTGTTGGGTTATTCTATCGGGTTCCCTTGTGACATTTTCAGGTTTGCACTGTGTCATCGGGTTTTCTTGAACTTATCTATTAGGTTGTACTAAACCTGACTTTCGGTGTGGTGTTACCGACGGTTCCAAAACTATTTTTCCTTTCATAGTAATGGAAAAAACATGTCTTTAATCTCCCCCTTTGACATTAGTATCAAAAAATGATATGTGCAAAATACTAAAATGTTTAGTAATGTACACCATGTGTTTACCTTGTCATTATAACTCCCCCTATGTATATGTTGGTATAGTATATGTATATAACTTATCATCTCCTTTATACATATAATTTTCCCCTTTGTATCCTATCAATTTCCCCTTTTGTAACATATGAATTTCCCCCTTTTTTGATAGTAAGGGCAAATGTATAATCACTTATAACTTGTCAAAAATGTGGGAATGAGAGTTGTTCATGTCCTCCATCATCTTTTCTCCTTTCTCCTGAAGGTGATCTAGAGCCATGTGCTCCAATGTGATCCTGGCGTGCATATCATAGATGCTGTTGGTGACAAACATCTACGGGGTGGCTATCAATTGCCTTTTCATTGTCATATGTTGCTACAGTAGTGTCAAATTTGGTAAGAGTAGAGCATGTAGCTTGGTTACCTCATCCCTAAACTTTGATTCTGCCTCTTGGATTTGAAGTCTCAATTTCTTAGCTTCCATTACCTTTGCATAACGAAATTGTATTGCATTGTCTTTTTTTGAGAGACTTTGAGCACTAGAATTTAGATGTGCATCTAGTTTTGCAATCTTTTCACTAGTCTCCTTAGTGAATTTCTCTAAAGTGCTTAAATTTTGAACTAAGGCTATTGCTTCTGAAATTATAGGTTCTAAATCACTTACTTGTTCAGACAGATTCACCTTGTTTTCTGCCACTTCTTGGCTGATTTCTCTGTTAATTTATACTAGTACTTTTGCTCTGCTTATTCTTCTATAGCCTTTTTTGCATCCATGTTCTATGATTGGATTGCATCGGTAAGAATAGCTAGTTGATCAATGATAGAGGCATTTTGATCAATTTTTGTGTCAGGTACTATATGTTGAAGAATATCCCTTGTCGTCTCAAGTACCCGAGTGTATTTTATTTCCTTTTTTATCTTATCCTGGATAGATTTTCTTCTAGGTAATTCTGCATAGTTTGTTATTGCCTCTGGATCCAATGTCCTTGGATCATAGGTTGGTATCTCAATTATCTCTTCCAGTGTAAATGGATTCTTGTTCTTCCTCTTCTTCTTCTTTGGAAGTTTTGTGGAGGGACCTATTTGTAGTACCATAGCAAGTTCCTTTGCTTGGTCTGATTTGATTGGTGAAGGATTTGGTGTATATGAACCTATATCCTGTTGCTTGGTCTCTACCTATTGGTTGGGAGTGGAAGTCTCCACATCAACCTTATCCTTATCTACAACATCTCCTTTAGTATCCTTACGAGTGGTATCACCTTTCTTTTCTTCTTCACCTTTGTCTTTTTGTTCTCCTCCTATTTCCTTTTATGCTTCATCTTTGTTCTGCTCATCAGATGTGTCTTTTGGTTCTTGTTCACCCTTATCCTTGGGTATGCTTGCATCCTTGTTAGGTGATTTTTCCTTCTCTGAGATAATGTTGATAGTTTGTATCAATAGTGGTATCTGTCTCAATGTATCTATTTGAGAAGTATCTATTGTAGTGTCTTGTTCGTCGATTTGGTCTAGGGCAACAATGACATCTTCATCTTTCTTTATCTCATCTACAAGATCTTCTTCGGTAATGTCAATGATAGTATATCAGGCCATGTTTCATCTGTAGTGTCCATATCCTTCTTAGATGCTATGTTCAATGCTTCTTCATTTATATCCTCACCATTAGTTATAGGAATAAGGTTTAGCCTGATCTTCTTCATTGTGTGGCTTTTCGGTAAGAGCTAATTGTGGCTCAAGGATTGATGCTAAAAACACTTACACAATCAAATCTAGAATAAAATAATTAAGCTTGTGTCCTTTTTAGGTACCTCAAGTATCTTTCTCCATTCTTCCCCACTCTTCCTATCAAGCTCAATTAGATGTCCCTGTAGTACTTTGTAGGCTCTTAACTTTGGTGAGAACCTTTTGGAGTGTTGCTTCATCATTTCTTCAGTCTCTTCCATCTTAGATTCAGGTGGCATAACTAAAAATAGGGCTCTTTCCTTTATTTTTTTCTCTTCCTTTAGTGCATATGTCCACCTTACTAAAATTATGTCTAGAAGTTCTTTAGGAATTTTATCTCCAATCTATATTGGTACATATTTGAATATGCACATTGTTTTAATAATTGCCTCCTCTAACTTATTCTGATCCTCAGGATCTAGTGTTAGCCATTTCCTAATCTTAGGATCTATTATTGAACCTAACTTGATGGTAGCTGCACATACCTCATCAATTGTGGTAGGGAAATTATTCTCAACAGGTTGTTCATCTTGTTAAGTGTCCTCTATGTCTTCCTTATTTCTGATGAATCTCTTTCTCCTCTTAGAATATAATGTTTGACATGTTTGAGGATTCCTTTTATAAGTTCTTACCTATCCTTTCTTGACCGGTGATGTAGTTGCAACTTTTTTTGTCTGACTTCTAGTCCTTGTTGCAGCAGTGGTCCTTGGTTTCTTTTCTGGTGGTGGTGGTGGTGCATTAGACTCTGTAGATTCTGAGTCACTCAATTTTTCTTCTTCACTAATGGGTGACTATCCCTCGGTGTCATCCTTTTGTTCAGACTCT
Source organism: Thuja plicata (assembly GCA_018584345.1). Taxonomy (NCBI): domain Eukaryota; kingdom Viridiplantae; phylum Streptophyta; class Pinopsida; order Cupressales; family Cupressaceae; genus Thuja; species Thuja plicata. The sequence continues at coordinate 1,092,430 of MU228267.1, forward strand.
TCATCATTCACTGATAACTTTTTCTTCAGTGTCTTTACCATTTTCTCTTTCTTTCTATCAATTTTATTCACAACTAAGCCTATTTTTATTCTTTCCTTGGCTTCTTCACAGGTTCCAAACCTAGATTGTGACTTGTTCACTGGTTCATTTATCAATGCTTCAATAGAATTGGTGGCTTGATCTATGTTAACTTCATAGTCAAGTGGTGCTAACCATGCTGTCCTTGGTATAGCTGGTTTGATATATGTGTAATCAATGTCCACCATAAAGCAAATGTTAGTCTTGTATTTTTCTACCAGTTGTTCTGGTATCCTCATTATTTTTTGCATTCTTTGCTTAAATCCAGTGAAGTATTCATCTATAACTGATACAAAGTTGTCACCTAGTGACTTGATGAATTTATTGATTTGTATGGTCACTGGTCAGGTGGTATCCCAGTTGACATTACCTATGGATGGAAATAAGTTCTGAAAGTAGAAAAATATACATATTAAGAGTGTCTAAACTTACATGAATTTGACTTTGTAGACCTGATTGTCCCCATTTTTTCATCAAACTACTTTAGTAGAAGCTCAGATAGATATAACTGTAGACCTTTCTTAACAATCTTATGGGCAGTTTTAACTGCTCCACATGCTATGTTGTTTAGCTTTCTAGATTGGTATATCTTGTAGCCTAGTACACATGAACTAAACTTGAGTTTTGGATCAGTGATGGCATTAAACTTCAATCCTCTGTTATCCCATGATGCTCCTATCATCTTCTCAATTTTGTGTCGAGGAGGATGTTTAAGTGCTTTTGCCTTGTTAGTTATAGGATAACCGGTCACAACATGTATCACATCTTTGGTGATCGGTTTTGGCTCATCTAGCCACATATTTCGGCCATGCACTCTGCTTAGTACTACCCGAATCCACTCAGTTTTAAACTCTCTTAGGAACATTAGGGAATAATTCAACCCTTTGACCTCAATGTGTTTGTGTTCCTCCTTAATGGTTTTTCCTATACAAAGCTTCTTGTAAGCTTGATCAACTTCAAGATCTCATATCTCGGTGATCTTGCAATGTATTTAGGAATGGACATCTTCAATTAATAAAACCCTAGGTGGAATTATGGAGAATGCACCAACGTCGTCGGGTTGCAAAGCAACCTTTGGATAGATTTTATACTTTGGTTCTTCACAAGTGGAGTTCTTTATCAGATTAACCTTTTTATCCTTAGAATTCTTGATCTTGGTTGCATGGGAAGTGGTTGCCATGATTTCGTTAATTTAGGGATTTTCCATAAAACAAAACAGTGAGCTCGGTGATCTTTGTTACTTACTTTAACCTTCTGTAGCTGTTGTTGTTCAGAATCTGAATGCCATGAATCTACTTGGAGTGCTTTGCAATCTGGTCACTCTGGTTTCACTCTGCTCTGCTCTGCTTCTTCACTTTAAATAGATGTTGAATAATGAGCTCTTTCATCACCCTATTTATAGACGGTGCCTTAAGTGGGGCAATTAATGCTCAACCCACTTGTCAGGTGTCAAAGATGGAGTTGCCAGGTTACACACAAACTTTCAGCTCGGGGTAAGTGAAAACTTACTTGACCTTTCATAGGTTTACCGACGATGCTCAAGAAGTGGAAAAGTCTTCAATGCATTTTACATGATTACCGACGAGTCTCAGGTTACATTGATTAACCTCATTTTCATATGTACATCAATGATTCTCAGTACACTTTGACAACTTAGCTTTTGTATGTTAACCAATGATTTTTAGTATGCATTGAACCATGAGATTGAATTCATAGAATCATAACAAGTAATACCATAGTTCATCTTTAATCATGCTAGTTTGGAATTTTTAACTATGTCTAATGGAACTGATGAAAAGTATAACTTAGTATAGTGCAATTCCATACTTACTTGTTCATTTTAGGTGGGGGTGGTGATTTCACCAGATCCATTGGATAAGGTGTCACCATTTGCATTGCTTGGTCTAGCATCATCAGTTTTTGCAGCTTTCCTCCACATTTTGTTTCTCATCTTCCCGATGTCTTTAATGGTGTTGTCTTTGGCAAAGGTTTTGGTCTCTATCACTCGGTCTCTACAGTCCTTGGTTAGATGACAAACTTTATGACAGTGTAAGCATGCCATTTCGAGTTTAGTCTAGCTCCTAGACTTTATCATCCATTTTCTCATAAATTTTTCATCTATGTGTCCAAATCTTCCACATGTTGGGCAATTTGCCCATGTGTTGTAATCCCAAACATATGAGTTACCGACTCTTTTTGGTTGATAAGAATTTTCTTGATCTTTAGGCTTCTATGCTTGATTTTTCTTCTTCCTTCATTCAAGAGATGTGTGCCCATGCATTTTGAAAGTAGGATAGTATTTGTCCATTTAGGTTTCCTTCTTTGGTTGTTTCACCTTAGATTTACATTCATGTTCTTTATGTCCTTTCTTGTTAAATTTATAACAAATTCCTATGAATGAAGGTGTGGATTTAGGAATAGCTTTTATTTTGCTCCTCCAATCATTTGATGTGTGGCATGGATTTCCACAGTAATTGCATGACTGCTTTCTTGGTCTTGGATTTTTGTAGACATTATTTGGATCAGCTTGGTATGGTGAATCTCCATTCTCGATATACCCTAGTCTAGTATTATTGTTGACTCTTCTTTGTCCATCTAGAAAATCATCCATCCTTTTGGTGCTTTCTTCAGCTCTCTTGATCATGTCATTGTGTTATTGCTGAATTTTCACTTCATGCGTCAATCTTTCATTTTATTCTCTTAGCTCACCAATAGCTTCCAACTTTCCATTCAGTTCTATGTTCATTTGGTTTGCCTCCTGAATCATAAGAATAATCTGATTGGTGATCTCATGATGATGTTCTGTAAGTCTTTTTATTTCTGACTCTTTCTCTTGTAACTTTTCAGTGATCTTCCTCCTGTCATCAATAGCTAGTTTTTTTTCTTGCTCAGCTTGTCTAGCATTATTCATAATCTCAATCATTCTTACCATCTCTATTTCTTGACTGATTTGCAGTGATTTCACTTGTTCAGTCAGATGTATCTAATGTATTTCTTGATGTAGATCCTGAAGACTCAAATAAGTCACGTATCTATTCTTCATGACAGTCTATTTCATTACACTGAGATGCCATAATATTTATTTCATCTAGCAACTATCTGATCTTGACTCTATCTTCTTTATATTGTTCATAGAAGATCTGTATCTCTAACTTCTGATTCTCACTACTCTTGTCTAGCTTGTACCTTTCCATTATGTGATCTTTTCTCTTTAAGTCTTTAAAATTTTCCAAATAAGAGATCTAGCTCTGATACCAATTGTTGGAAATAATGGAATGGTGTACTGAGAGGGGAGGGGTGAATTAGTACCCTCAAAAATTTTATCAGTCAACCTTAATCCTTTTTGTGATCAATTGTATTACCAACCATATATGCTATTCTATCTTTGTGTATGTTATATCAATTCATAATTCATTTAACATGTAAAACATTCATAGAAACATTCATGAAATGTATAGACACATGACACAAGATTTGGTAATGCAGAAAACCCCTGTTAGAAGGTAAAAACTACGGTGGGGATGAAACCCACAAAGCTTCACTATCTGTAGAATGGATGGGGCTGGCTAAGGCTTACAATTTTGATCACTTCTGATGATCTACCTATTTATCTCTAAGTTTTTTTTATCATTAGTATCCCACACTTAGTCATTTATCTAGGCAGGTTATTCGGTCATCACTGTGACTAAGCTATCCAGTATAGGCCAAGTAGTAGTCATTTCTGAGTAGATAATAGTTGCCAAGTTACATAGAAGCTGAGTGAAGTTGATTAGTTCATGCCGAGCGCCAAAGCCTTTATATGCAGAGCAAAATAGTTTTGTCATACATGTTTTTTATGGCACAAAATTTAAGGTAAACTATTTTGGGCTGACATATTTGGGTATTTAATGTTTTCAACAGAGTTAATTATGCATTAAATCATTTGATCCAATACGTGGCATAGAGCCAATCAGAATATTGGAATGCCCAAGTTCCATAAGTATTTGATCGTTGATCATGTAAGAACCCCTTGTGGCTCTAACTTTGACAAACGCTAAACTATAGTTTAATTCTGGATGTTTGACAAATTGTCAAATACTTTGCAGGCAAGCTCTGATACCATTGAAATATACCTTGCTAAATGATGGAGAAAATTGATTTTTCTACTCAAGGAATATTGTCAAACAAGTTGCGTACAATCTGAAAAATGCCATAAATGAATTGTAGACCAAATATATATAACATGTGATAGGCCAAACACATCAAATTTGCATCATATAGGACATTGGCATTTTGTCAAACACTTGCCATACATGACTCAGAAAATACAAAATTTGAAGTATATAACTGTTGGAAATGAATTCTAATTTTTATTTCAAAGTCTTAGTGATTGACAAAAAACTTATTGATGCAAAACATGCAAGCTAGAATTAATCAACTACAAATGAAGAAACTTGGAATCCGATCGCAGTCTTTGGTGAACACCAAAATTGGGACGCAGCTCACTGAACATGACTCAAATTGGATCGCAACCTTAACACAATGCACCAAGACCTTCAAGCATTTTACTGTTCATGGCATTGTAGCATTACTATTCACGTGGGTACTATAGTAGGACACTATTCATGGCTACTATAGGAAAATCACTGTTCACGGCTACTGTAGCAACTATTAAATAAATAAAATCTGATATAGAATGGCTGCGAAGAATGAATCTCCAAGTCTGCTGTACATTTACCTTTAAATCCTTCAAACCCTAGATGGAATTCTTCACTTTTAAGCACAAATAGAACTCCTGAATGGAGCCCTCTTGTTGCCACAATTCGGTAGATATTTCACTACCTCAAAGCAGCTCCCAATGAAGAGTTTGCGTTCTTCAATGGTGTCCAAAACCTAAAAGCCTTGTGCAACTTGCACACAACCCAAGAAACTTCACAAGTAAAGTCAAATAATCATTCAATCATAAAATCTATTTGTCTTCATTGCCTTTTTATAATTCTCCTCAATTAGGTCGACCCCCTTGTGGTTTTAAATAACATTGAAATGTTATTTAATTTTTAACTTCATAACTTAGGAAATAACATTAATTCTTTTATCCTCCTTTCATAATGAGTATTAATAATACATGACCCTTAAATGGCCCCAACTTTAAT
>MU228267.1:1102830-1171190 GCA_018584345.1 Thuja plicata
AAGTCAAATAACCTGTGCAAAGGCCAAAACCTAAATCCAGCTGAAGAGTAATGTCTCTAGTCACCGAGTAACTGCCACACGAGGCCCTCTATCAATAATTGTTAGCCTACGAGGGTCAAATGATAGGATAATTCTTACAAATTCTAATGCCTGCAAAATGGGGACATTACAGATCGTTGATCTAGATCTTAGTATCAGATCCGTAAGATATATAAGATTGCTTCTTACCCTAATTTTGTAAGGTGTGTGTGCATACAAGAGATATATGTAAAGGGTTATTTTGAGTTAAGAAGCATAGATCTAGCAGAGGAATAGAGCAGTGAGCAGCAGAGTAAAGTCTTATCAAATTATTAGATCAAAGAAGGTATTAAAAAGAGGAGATCCGTTATCAGCATCTGAGTGCATATCGATGGATCAGACCTTGAGACATTCTAACAAGTGTATCAAGTGAAATCTCTTAACAGAGTGGTTCTAGCAGACCTTTCTAAATCTCTTAGCCGAGTGCTTACTTTATTGTAAGTTTAAATCCTTTTACAAGGTAGATTGTAATGATCTGTAGCTCTTAACCGAGTAGACATTTAATCGGGTAGATTACAAATTGCGATCAAACTTTTTAGCCCTAACAGGCACACTTTATTACTGTAGTAGTGAAGATTTTTGTGGGTGTCATCCCCACCCTAGTTTTACCTTATTGGGTTTCTGGGTTACCAAAATTCTGTTTCTTGAGTTACTTATTTTATGTTATGGATGCTACTAGTTGATAGATCAATTACATTTATGGTATGGTTGTGGATCAGTTTGTTTTAAGTTATAAAATTTATAAGATTTGATTCACCCCCCTCTCAATATCTTACTTTACCATATTGTATTTCCAACAATTGGTATCAGAGCACAGTTCTCCTACAAAAAGGTTTTAATTAGCTTGAGAATTCAGATGTTGAGATGGAGATTTACAAATTGGGTAAATTCATTGAGAATAAAAAGATTGATATTCAGGTAGCATTACATCAGATTGAGACAACAAGACAGGAATTGAAGAAGTCCCTGCTAACAAGGAAAGATTTGGCCAAACAAATGAATGACACTCATTATCAGGAAGAAGACACTGCAAATATATTTTAGAATGGAAATTCTACTAAGAGCGATGCAACAATTTTAGATCTATTGGAAAGGAAAAATACATTGTGTGAAGAAGTGAGAAACTTGAAAAGAGAGAAAGAAATGCAAACAGTAAGACTATGTGAAGTAGTGGAACAAAAGAAGAAAGATGAAGATGACAAAGCTATGGCTGAAGAAGACAAAAGAATGGTGACTATAAGACTTGATGAAAGGACACATGATGTACAAATGATGAAAAACAATCAAGTTGGTAGGGCTAATCAACTGCTACTTGTGAATCAGGAAATCAGCAGGAAAGATATGGAAATTGTGAATTTGAGATCTAAGAACAGTCAATTGAAAGATGAATTGAGATCTGAGAAAGAACTTAATGAGAGATTGAAAAAATCAAATGAATCTTTGAATTATTTTGAAAATATGATGGAACCATCAAGAAAATCTAAGGACTTTTCTGGATTAGGTCATACCGAAAAATAATCATCTTCTAAGAAAGGAGAATCATCTAAGATTGGTGAAAAGAGGAATGCAAAGTCAAAGAACAACAAGCCTGTATGCTACCACTGTGGAAAATGAGGACACACAGAAAACATCTACCTAATCATGAATGGTAAGTCCAATCCTAAACCTAAGTTCAATGGTTATTGCTTTAACTGTAAGAAGTATGGACATCAGACACATGAATGTTGGGAAAAGGCAAGCAATGCACCTCCTACACCTAGATTTAATGGATATTGTTACAACTGTCATAAATTTGGACATAGAGCATAAGATTTCAAATCTAAAGCTAAACAACAATGGACATCAAAGACACAAGAAAAATCACCTAGGAAAGGGAACACTTATAATTGGGATTACAACACTTGGCATAGTTGTCATTACTATGGTGATTATGGACATGTTTCAGAAAACAAAATAAAGACACATTTCAGAGGAAAATCTAAGAGTTGGATGAATGGAAGCCTAGTTTGTTATAATTGTTTGAAAATTGGTCATACTAGGAAAGATTGAAAAACAAAGGTACCTTCTCCTACTGTTGAGCAGATTAGAGCACAGATGAACCAAACATGGATAAGGAAAGAAGAACTGAGCAGCAGTGAAGCTACTACAGCCGAGGTCACCCAATCCAATGGATCAGGTGATCACACCATCACCAACTAAGAAAATGAGGTATGTAAGGAACTATACTTATATTTCACATCTTTCATCAGTTCCTAACATATAAAAGTGCAAAAGTCCATATCTGCATATGTAAAGATGCATCAGGACATATTTTAAGACATGTACCGAGCAAAGTTAATATAAACTATAGGTTATAAGCAACAGTATTATTGTGCACTAAGACCGAGTTCTCTAGTGTAAGCTGAGCTGGTATGATGAACGAGTATGGGTTGTGACTGAGTGATAGGCAAATTTTTTGAGTCATCCGAGGACAGCCGTATGACACTCACTCAACGGATAGAACATTTAATGCTAACCTAATTTTGACCATTGGAAATTAGATAAAGGAAGAACCATTCATTCTCATTATCACCATGTGATTGAGGATTTTATGGAGCGATTGAGCATTTGCAAACTTGATTTCAACAAATATTTCTCAAAGATTTCTACAATGTGCCATCAGCAATCCTGAGTGAATAGTGCAAATTTTGACATCTGCTGAGGTACTCTGTTCGTCATCTTTGAAACCACATTTTTGGAAATCATGGCTGCAAGTTCTTCCACAATAGCTAAGAATATGGAGAAGGAGTTGAGAAAAGTACAATTGGTTAGGAGTGACACCTGTGCGCCTCCTAATTTTAGGGTAGTTCCTGAAAGCACCATCCAGGGTGATCTGACTGGAGCCTTATCATCGATTCCACCTAAGGTAGTTATGATTCATGATGTTAGGTCATGTTACATGTACAAAGTTAGTGAAATTGGAGATCATGAGTTGAGTGAATCCTACAACAAATTGTGTGTAGACAAAGCCCTAAAAGAGGAACATAAACATCTAGCCAAGAGAGGGTTAACTTGTGCCCTAGATTTCCCGATGGACTTCAAAATGGAATGATCAAGATTGTCCTTAGCCGCACACACGATATGAATATATGGCTAGATAATGGACCAGTTAGGATTACAAAGGAGATCATCCAAAGGGTAATTGGCTATCCAACTATCAACAGGAAGAGAACTATGAGATGTCAGAGTAAGGAAAATATAGAAGAATACACCAGAGCTGTCTGGAATGAAAGAGGGATGACAATCTCAAAAATCAAGGATTTGGAGCTTGATTTTGTAGTTAGGGTTATTGCTCACAAGTTTTATCAGTTGAGCTGACTGGATAGTGTCCCATGTATTGTAGTCGACCAAGCTTGGAAGATTGTGAAGAAGGACCACATATATGACCTTGCTGAGCTTCAGTTGACATAGCTGGCCGAGAACCTTTCTTTAATACGAAAGGCAAAGAACTCAATATGTAAGTTTGGTTCTCTGCTAGTTTGCATATTTTTCTATGTACAAAATACATTTCCTACTTTTGGAGATATTGTATGGAAGATAGACCAACCAATTACACAATAGATCAATGCATTTAATGAGAAATTAAGTGGTAACTTTAATAATATAATGGGAACATACTTTGTGGAATTCAAGAAAGTGATGAGATTGAGAAGCAGAGTCCCCAGATCACTAGTTGAGAAACACTATGAGGAGATTTGTTTTCTAGTGGATACATATTTCACCTATGTTCAGGCAGTAGTGTTGAGGGTATCATGGATAAGGCCATTACTTTATGAAGTAAATGTTGATGAGACATTTGCAGCTATAACATCTCTATTGGCAGAGGATATTGACAGTTCAGCTAGACATTTTGGAAATTATGAGGAAGCCAAGTCCAAAATCTCTATGGATTTGAAGGTTGGCACTATGGAGAGGAAAAGGAAAAAGATTGTAAAGAATCTGAAGAAAATGGTTGGAATAGAAAGTGATGAAGAAATAGAGGATGCACCTTTGGGTTTATCAATAGGACATGGAGAGGATATGTCTAGTGAAGAAGAGGAGAGTGAACCTGAAGAAGAAATCACTGTGAAAGGTAAAGGAAAGCAGCCAACATTTGCCAAGGCAACTAAACCAAGCCAAGAAAAATCTAAGGCTACCCCTCCTATTTGTAACCAGCCTAGGACAAGGGCATCAAATTTTTCATCTCTTGCTGAGACAACTAAGGTATATACAGAGAAGAATGCTAGAGAGAGCAGTTCAGGAAAAAGAAAACAAGTTGAAACAAAGGTTGTGCCAAGCCAACTTAAGAAAAGACCGAGGAGGAAACTAATATTGAAGGATGAAGATGATGAGGAGAAGATAGATACAAATGAACCCAGAAACATACCTAAAACATCACATAGACCACTGACCAATATTGATGAGGTATGTAAGAGCATAAGAAGTACTGCTATATTAGCAAGATTTAAGTTTATCAAGTATGAAAAGCAAAGCATAGCAGACAAGCATAAGATTCATGAAGCACTATTAGATATGATGGGTACATTCAAGATGACACCTGTAGAGATAGGAGACCTTTTCCCCATAGAGATTTATGATATTCTATCACAAAAGTGGCAGTATGCATTGATGATTGAAAGATAGATAAGGGAAGGGATGTTAGCTAAGGTCATTCCTAGATTAACCAAGAAATAGATAGCCAAATTCATTGAACAATATCAAAGGAAGTTTATTCCTAAACAAAGAACCTATGCAACATTGAAAAATTATGTTGAAGGTGTAGTACAATAGAGCACCAAAATTTGGAAGGAAAATTTTGGGCTATTGACCAAGAAGGATGATAACAAAGGTGAAGGCACCTCAAAGCCAAAGGAAATGGAAGAAGAAATTGATAGTGATCAGACCGAGACTGAAATGGAACTGGAAGAGAAAACATACAATGTGCAAACTGTAGATCTCACAATAGATAGTCCCATTGACACTACACTTGGAGATAACAAAAATTTGGATGCCGAGGATCAGAATGAGCTGGCAGACACAGGCATGCAATCACCCATTCATGAAACTGAGGTCGAGATAGAGAAAGAAGAAGAAAAGGAGGTAACAAATAATAACCCACCTATTTTATAGGTTGTGCAAACATTCTTAGACAGTGGAGATAAGATGGAAGAAATTGCAAACAAGCCTATAGAATAAGAGGTTATAAAAGTGTTGGTAGATCTACCACACTTTATATCATCTACTCCTACTGGACCTAAAATTGGGAGCATACCTAATCAACAGGTAATTTTAACTCAGTTAAAGACTACAATTGAAGTTCATACTGACAAAGGAAAGGATATTGAAGAACCTAAGCCGAGTATCAGCTCACCAGAGCTCAAGAAGAAGAAGCTAAACAAGAAGAAGTCACCGAGCTTAAATGTCACATTAGATGAATTTATTGTTATTCCTAAATGGGATCCAGAGAACTTGTCATATGAGAAGATTCAGACTCTTCAAGACCTATTAAAGAGGAAGAAGAGACAAGAGGAAATGAAGAGGGAGCATAAGCAGAAGAAAGTGCTACATGATATAAAGGATATTTTTGTTAAAGCATTTGACATGGAAGATGAAAATCAGAAAGCACCAATTCTGGAACAGTTAGTTCAAATTGTGCAGAAAGTGAATGATGAAAACATTGAGGCAAATGAAAATTTATTGCAATAGTCTGAGAGAAAATTTGAGAACAAAGTCTCGGAGAAGATATCTGAAGATATTGCTACCAAATAGGTTGAACTTTTTTCTCTTGTTGACATTCTTGAAGAAGTTGCAAATAATGTTTATTCTTTGTACAAAAGGTTATATGATATCAAATTCTTTACAAAGGATAATCAAAAACTTATTAAGAAGTTTCAATTAGATTTAAAGTCAACATCAAGCTCATTGAACATGGATGCTAGTTCTAGCTCCACACATTTTGATAGGTTCACTCATGCACAAAGGAGGTTAGCCGGGCTTATGGCTGAAGATGGCTGAATAAGGGCCAAATTAATAATGATTCAGACTAACCTGATACCTCATCTGGAGGTTATTCAGAAGGAACTTGTAGGTGCACATGAATTAGTCAAGAGAGATCCTCATCTCTCTATTGTAGAAAGTTTGTTAAGTTTAGCTATCGAGCTAGAAATTAAGTTAAAATTTATGAAGTTTGTAAAGGATAGTTGGGATACAATGTTTGCATTAATATTACAGCTTCATAAGCCAATTTTGGATAAATATAACTTAACCCCTACAACTATCAGTGACAAAAACAAGGGTTAAACAGATAAGGAAACAGACAAAGATGGGCAACAACAGGACTAATATTTCTTTTGGCATGTACACTATGTAAATGTTCCAAAATATAATCTTAGGGGGAGTATGTTGTGTACTTAGGAAAATTTTGTGAATATACAGAAATGATAAGTGTTTTTTCCACTAATATCAAAGGGGGAGATTGTTGATCTCTAAGTTTTGTTGATAATTAGTGTCCCACACTTAGTCATTTATCTAGGCAGGTTAGTCGGTCATCAATGTGACCAAGCTATCCAGTATAGGCTGAGCATAGTCATTGCCAAGTAGATAATAGTTTTTGAGTTACATAGAAGCTGAGTGAAGTTGATCAGTTCATGCCGAGCGCCAGAGTCTTTATATGTTGAGCAAGATAGTTTTGTCATACATGTCTGTTATGGCACAAACTTTAAGGTAAACTATTTTGGGCTGACATTTTTGGGTATTTAATGTTTTCAATGGAGTTAATTATGCATTAAATCATTTGATCCAATACGTGGCATAGAGCCAATCAAAAAATTGGGATGCCCAAGCGCCATAAGTATTTGATCTTGACCATTGATCTAGATCTCAATGCCAGATCTGTAAGATATATAAGATTGCTTCTTACCCTAATTTTGTAACGTGTGTGTGCATACAAGAGATATATGCAAAGGGTTATTTTGAGTTAAGAAGCATAGATCTAGCAGAGGAATAGAGCAGTGAGAAGTAGAGTAAAGTCATATCAGATTATTAGATCAAAGAAGGTATTGAAAAGAGGAGATCCGTTATCAGCATCTGAGTGCATATCGAAGGATCAGACCTTGAGACATTCTAACAAGTATATCAGGTGAAATCTCTTAATAGAGTGCTTCTAGTAGACCTTTCTAAATCTCTTAGCTGATTACTTTATTGTAAGTTTAAATCCTTTTACAAGGTAGATTATAATGATCTATAGCTCTTAACCAAGTAGACCTTTAATCAGGTAGATTACAAATTGTGATCAAACTTTGTAGCCCTAACAGGCACACTTTATTGCTGCAGTAGTGAAGATTATTTTGGGTGTCATCCCCACCCTAGTTTTACCTTATTGGGTTTTTAGGTTACCAAATTATGTGTCTTGAGTTACTTATTTTATGTTATGGATGCTACTAGTTGATAGATCAATTACATTTATGGTATGGTTGTGGATCAGTTTGTTTTAAGTGATAAAAGTTATAAGATCTGATTCACCCTCCTCTCAGTATCTTGCTTTCCCATATTGTATTTCCAACACTACCTTGTTAGGAGTATTATGTAGAGACTGGTTAAGTTCTACTCTATTAAGAGATTTAGAAACACTGTTTAGTGTGCACTTAGTTAAGAGATTTACAAAGGATTGTTAAATAAACCTTTCTCAAGGATTTCTTCTATTTGCTACACTTGTTAGAATGTAGTCAAAAATATTCAATGACCTGATTATATGCAATCTAAAATTTCTAATTATAGATCCAATACAGATTACATGTACATTTATCACCTATTGTGATTTACCAATAGCTCTATTCTTCTCGTTAGCCTTGAATCTGGTTCTTGATAATTGATTTCATCATTTGTTGTTCTTCTACATAAAACTCTTAGTCTGATCCATAGATGTGCTCCTCGGCTACAATCATCATCACACACATGTGTTCTGATAGATTACATATCTATTTATAGAATTATTTATACCTAAATGAGTTTCACGTATTACAATGATAACTCTATGATCAAAGGTTTACAACTTGATCTTGATCTCCTAGTTTGCATGTTTCTAATCAGTTAGACTGATTAAAAAAATTACAATTACATTGCTTGTCCCTCAAGAAATGTATTTAAAATATAATAGAAAAGCTAGATATAAAACACAAGTTTTTTATTTGACGTGGAAGTTAGATCCACATTTCTTGGGATTCTAACTGTCTCTCAGTAGACTAGTGCTCGTGATGCTCTTTAGTCTGTCAGGTTCCTCTGTCATCTGTTCTGTTGGGTTTCACTATAATCGGCTTGTCAGGTTCCTCTGTTGGGTTTTTGCTGTCGGGTTATTCTATTAGGTTCCCTTGTGACATTTTTAGGTTTGCACTGTGTCATCAGGTTTGCTTGAACTTGTCTCTCAGGTTGTACTAAACTTGACTTTTGGTGTGGTGTTATCGACGGTTCTAAAATTGTTTTTCCTTTCATACTAATGGAAAAAATATGTCTTCAGTATGGAATCAAAAGATAGGTTTCTACACCGAGGATACGTCACAATAGAATGGAATTTCTGAAAGAAGGAACATATCAATTGTTGATTGTGCCAAAACATTGATGATTGAAAAGAATGTTGCACAAACATACTGGAGAGAAGCAGTCAGCATAACTGTTTACACACTGAACTGAGTACAACTTAAGAAAGATTCAAACAAAACACCTTATGAGCTATGGTATGGCTATACACCTAATGTGAGCTATTTTAGAATATTTGGTAGTCGGTGTTATATTCTGAAAGATGATCAAAATGGTAAATTTGATTTAAAAAGTGATGAAGGAATATTTCATGGATATTACTCAGAGTAAAGCTTACAAATGTTTGAACAAGACAACTAACAAAATCATTGAGAGTGCAAATGTGAAATTTGATGAATTCGCTGAGCAAAATGATGAGGACAACATGAAAGAACCTGAAGATTACAATAGATTTGTCTACAGGGAAGAACCTGATACTATACTGATGCAGATGCCTAACATTACCATGCAATAGGGTAATGTCACTGGGAAACAGGTAGCACAGACCAAGAATCTTGAAAATGTTGAAACTAAAGACCATGAACTAGAAGACAATGAACCTACAGAAGAAGAAAATGAAGAATAGAGAGTTGAACTTGTACTTTCTAAATATGTGAGAAGACATCATCCACATAATCATATTATTGGAGATAAAAGAGCAGGCATGATGAAAAGAAGTAAGTTGAGAGATGACACTTGTTTAATTTGTGAATTTGAGCCTAAGAATGTTAGAGATGCATTAGAAAATGAAGAATGGATTAATGCTATGAATGAGGAAATTGAGTAGATACAGAAAAATAAGACATGGACATTAGTACTAAGACCGAGAAATAAAAATGTCATTGGCACCAAATTGATTTTCAGAAACAAACTAAATGAGGATGAGAATGTAACCAAAAATTAAGCAAGATCAGTTTGCAAAGGGCATGCACAAGAAGAAGGAATTGACTATGGAGAAAATTTTGCACCCATTTCTAGACTTGAAGGAGTAAGAATACTACTTTCATACGTTGCATATAAAGGATTCAAGGTATATCAGATGGATGTGAAGTCTACATTTTTGAATGGAATACTGGAAGAAGAGGTATACATTGAACAACCTAAAGGATTTGTTGATCCTGATCAGACAAACATGGTATATAAGTTACACAAAGCTTTATATGGACTGAAACAAGCACTGAGAGCATGGTATGAAAGATTACATTATTATCTTATAAGCATTGGATTTATTAGAACAAGTGACAACAATGATTTGTATTTAAAAGGAGGAAATGATGATAAGACACTTATTGCTGAAATATTTGTTGATGATATCATATTTGGGGGTAATGATAACTTATGCACTTCATTTGCTGATGAAATGAGGAAAGAATTTTAAATATCAATGTTTGGTAAGATCATATTTTTTCTAGGATTGCAAATTTTACAACAGACTGTAGGTATCTATATTACTCAATCAAAATAAATCAAGGAAGTACTAAAGTCATTCAGAATGGAAGAATCAAAACCAGTCGGAACACCTATGGTGACATGATGTAAATTGACAAAAGAAGACAAGACACTGGAGGTAAATCAAATTTTGTACATACATATGATTGGTAAATTGATGTATGTTGTAGACACAAGACCTAACATAGCCTACGCAGTTGGAATAGTTACAAGATTTTTTGCTATTCCCAGAGAATCACATATGAATGTTGTAAAAAGAATTTTTAGATATTTGAAGAATAATGAGGATTATGGAATTTGGTATAAAAGAGAAGGAAAGTTTGAATTGAAATTTTATACTAATGTTGATTGGGTTGGGAACATAGATGATAGTGTGAGCTATGGAAATTAGTTATAAAAAGGAACACGATAATAAAATTAAAGCATTCAATAAATAGATAACCAAGACTACATACATGATTGGACTAAAAATGAATGTAAATAATTAAAAAACTAAGGAGTCCAAACGTCCTTAAAATGAATTAAGCTCCTTTTTATCTTTGGATTTGTCCATTGATGTGGATGTGTGCTCAAGGATGATGCTCCAAGCTTCAAGACTGTGATCTCAAACTGGCATTATAAGTTTGTATAAAGATGGGATCAATTTGTGAAGGGAGGAAGTTCCTTATATAGGAAAATGGGCTCAAAATGAGTGGTCAGGATGCAAACTTGAAGAGGGGCTCAGATGCATTTGGGAGAGAGCACAAGGATTGTGCTTCTCCAAATGCCTCTCATTGTGAAAAGTGTCACAAGGAGAGAGGGTGTGAGGGGATGAGGAATGTGACCATTTTGGTCCATGTGCAATGGGGATGAGAGAAGACTTTAGGGATAGGGTGAGTAATGAGGGTTGTAAGAGCATTAATGGGGCATTTATGATGGCATTAGTGAGGTATTGGTGAGGGTGTAAGAGATGGCTTGAGAAGTTTGACTTTGGGATTGGAGTTAAGTTCCTAATCCTGGGATTAGGAATGTGACAAGCTTAGGGAGAGATTAGGATTAGGGTTAGGGTTTAAGATAGGTGATTAGGGAGATGGTGATGTGAGGAGAGAGAATGAGTGGAGGGGTTAATTAGAAGATTAGGATTATTTAACTAATGAGGAAGGATTAACATGTGTGAAGGGGTTGGGATGGGTTTGAACTCACGGTTAGGTGGTTGGGATTGGTTAGGTTAGGGGTTAAGGTTTAGGAGACATGTGCTTAAATAGGATAGAATTAACCATTTAAATCAAAAGTGGAGGAAAAGAGGATAATATGAATTAAACTAAATGAATAAGTATATTCATTCAATCTAATAGGGGAAAATGAGTTTAATTAATTATTAGGCCATTGGTTTCCATTAAATAATTAATTAGACTATAGCTTAATTAGATGAATTAATCGGGCTAGTAAAATAACATAAATCAATTAGGTACTAACTTGATTACTTAGTTGATGATGTCTTAGAAAGGCACAAAATAGGATAAAATATGTTAATCAGATTTAGGTGTCTACAGTAGCAAAGAAAGAGATTAGGCTGGAGTATATTAGCACAAAGGAACATATAGTAGATATATTTACAGAACCTTTGCCAAAAGATGCTTTTGAGTATCTCAAAAGCATGCTTGGGGTGAGATCCCCTCCTTGTTTTAATTAATTGATGCATGCATGCATCAGTCCAGTGGATTTCAGAGATATATCATTTTTTGGACTTGATGTATGGATCTACTCCTCAGGGGGAGTGATCGCAGGAACACTATAGAGCACATTTGGGTGATTTTGCACCTAGCTGTTAGAAATGAAGATTTAAAAAATCTACACCTTGTAGAAGATTAAAGATGAGTTATGGCACCCTTTGACATTGTTACCAAAGGGGGAAATATTCTATGTGAAAATCCCTACTGCTTTAGTGAGATTAGTGTTGAGGATATTGAGAAGATTGTATTGAGAGAGAGTACTTTTGGCTTGACGGATTTTCCCATATGTTGCCATCAATACCAAAGGGGGAGATTGTTGGATGATATCAGAATTGGGTACTACTGATGTTGTTGGCATTCATGTTTTGTCATTGATGTCAATATATGTTTCTATGGAGAAAACATACTGGTTATTACTATTAAAAGATGACTGACAAAAGTGTACAGACACTGTACAGATGAATTAGAATGAGAGAAGATGAGGATATGAAGATGGATGTGTGAGGACCTTATTCCTAAGGTTTCTTGGCTTAATATTTCATATTGGAGAAGTTACAGATGTTTTAGTGAAGATTGGTTTCTGGACTATGACAGTGATGCTTGATAGAGCGAGTCTCTGTGTTTTGGGGATATCTTACTAGTGATGATGATTCAAGATATACGAGATTAAGAGATGACAAAAGGAATATTGAGGAATGTTTGTTGTTGATCGCAATTCATGTGATTATTGGTGATATCAGCTGTGGCGTGTATTCTAGAGGAGACCTATTTTGGTCTGACTTCCTAGGTGTAGTGTGCATTATGGATTGCGAGCGTGGATAGCGGATCTTGGATTATATATGATGTATTGTAATTGATGTTTAATTGTTTTAGGTACCTTGTGTATCTTATCAAGAATTTAAATAATTATTTGTATATTGGGAAAGATTTATTAGCTGACCTAATCAATTATTGTAATAGGGTATATATGAGAGATATTTTCTTTTGAAAAGATGTGATAGTGGAATGATGAGAAGGTAATTGAAAAGAAAGAGAAGTGTGGAAGTTGCAAAGCTTGATTGGCTGCTGGATGTAGATAAGAGTTTGTGATTATAGTACTTCATTGGAATTGATCAAGCAAATAAAGTTGCTATCAGACAATTCACTGGATTATATATTTCTTATATACAATTGTTAGGATTGTTAATCCTTGAGGGTGACATTAGCATTCTTTGGGTAGTGTGCCTGGGTAGTGAGCCCACTATTACTCTTGAATCCTAAGAGGGTATGTCCTTTAACAAGGACTATGTAATGTAATAAGATCCTAACGGAGCTAAATATTTTAACAGGGATACTATACTCTTAGTACATCATTTGTGGGTGTTGATTCCCACAAGGGTTTTACTTTTAACAGGGTTTCCTTGACAACAAAGGATTGTGTTATTGTGTTGGCATTTACTGTGTTATCTTTTGAATTGAAGTTTTGCTTTATAAGTTTAATTTTTAATAATCTGTCTCACAACTAATCTCATTTGTTCTTGTGGATTGTTATTCCTAACATACTATAGGACCTTGGTGAGTGATCTCTACCTTAGCATCACTCACCATTTTACTCTATACATTTTGGTGAACCTTATATATGACATTTCCTCTTTTTATTTTGGTGGTTAGATATCCTTTGCATGGATGTTGTGCTTCTAGTTCTACTTTGTATTCATTGTGCATGTCCTTATCATTCTTGAATGTTTCAAAACAATTAAAATCCAAAAATATTTTCTTTTCCTACATTGTCAGTTCATTTTATTTTTTGCTTCATAATATTAGCTCGTTTCATTACCAAATGTCTGATTTCTTTGTCCAAAACTTTAGTGCTTTGATGATCCATTTAGTAGTGAATATTTTGATATGTTAGATGATTGATGACCTAATCTCTACTAAATCTTCCTCATAAACTCTCATTTTACAAAAATTTAATTAATGTGATACAAGGATTTAGGGTTTATAATAATCTCGTTATGAAACAATTAATGATTCTTCTCCCAAATATTTTCTCCATCATGAGGACATATTGATGCAAGAACCCACTTTTAAGCCTTCTCTCAATGATATCCCTCTTTGGGATGAACCATTAGAGAAGGATGCTGATTATTCTCTTGATATTTGCCTCCCCCATGAGACTACCTTTGTGAAAGAGAATGATTTGGTGATGAAAAAGGTGACATGATCGACAATTCCCTTAATTGAACTTCTCCTCTCTATATCACTCATCTTCCCTCTAGAGATGAAGAACATATAAGTTATGATCTTTCCTCTTATAAAAATACATTAGAAGTAGAGGATGATATTCCTAATGTTCTCCCTTTTCCAAATGAATCTTTTGAGAGCAAAGAACTTAATCAATTCAATACCATTCAAGATACCCCTCAAAACAAATTAGTGATTGTTGTAAAATGTGTTATGGAACCTGATTATTATGCAATACCATACACATATATTGAAGAGGATAATACTGTTAATTACTTTTTTGCTACAAATCCAACCTTTGAACATAAGGATCCTAATCAAATCAACACTATTCAATCTCCATTCCCTTCTTAAAATCTTTCTCCAATACAAATAGGCAGTCCATCAACTATTCAAAATGATGATTGAGGAACCTTAGACTTCACACCAACATTTCGTAGTAGGGATAAGACCTTTGAATTTTAGAATCAAACAAATCTATCTAGAAAATGTGTGGATATTGATTGGTCTTCTTTAAATTTCAATCTCCTTCCACCTAAAGTAAAATCTTGTCTTATTGATACATCAAATCATCCTAATGAGAAAAGTCTTTCAAAATAAACTTTTGGTTTCCAACCTTCCTCTTTACCCAATCAATCTATAAATTTTCCTCTCACTTTATCTTCACAACAAGAGTCTATTTTGTCTGAGATTCTTAAGGCCAACTTAATTACTCTTCCTTTGAAAAATAAGAAAAACAATAACAAACAAAAGAAAAATAATTCTTCCATTTGTATTTTTCATCAAATTGAAGGTCATAAGACTATTGAATGTTATGATTTGAAGTATAAAATTCAAGAATTCATTGACTGTGGTATTATTAAAATGACTTGAAATGATGAATGTCACCTTTTTAATGATCATTATACCTAATATATCTACATCCCTATTATGTTTCTCCTCACTATGTGGAATTTCTAACCTATCCTTTGTAGATTCATTATCATACTTTGTGAGCAACATAATAGTCCTTTTTCCTTGTCTCCTCACTTGGGGGGAAATGGTCCTATTTCATTCTCCTCTTTATCTCATAGGGTTCATTTTATTTGTTTTATGACTTGTTTATTTTATAAGATGACATTCTATGTTTCATGCATTTGTTTTTTTACATAAGGATGTTCTCTTTTTTAGGAGGATGACGTCCCAAGTTGCAACATTATCATTTTTTGAAAACACATGTTTATTATAAATGGAAACCACTTAGGGAGTGAAATGTGTCCATCTTCTTCTCTTCCTATCCAATCCATCCAATGTCCTTTGTGAGCTTTCATATTTTATAGTATTATGTTGTTTCTTGCATACATTTGTTGTTTTAAAAAAGGATCTTCTCTTTTTCAAGAAATTTACATCCCGAGTTGCAACCTTATGCTTGTTTAAAAGTGCATGTTTATTATAAAATATCTAACACTAAGGGCACATGTTGGATTTATTTCCTTTTATCCTTTATTGGGATCCATTTTCTCCCATTATTGACATGTTTTTTTTATACAATGACATCCTTGTTGGCATGAATTTGTTGTTTTACATAAGGATATTGACATCTTGAGTTGCAACCTTATGTTTTCTTGCAAGAACACATATTTAATACATAAGAAACTATTTAGGGATCTCAATGTGTCTTCCCTTCTTCTTTTTGTTTCTTTTTCTTGCATCCAATATACATGGTGATCTTGCATGTTTTATAGTATGAAAAACTTTCTTACAATGATCTATTATTTTAACACAAGGATTTTCATCCCAAGTTGCAATCTTATGTTTGCTTGAAGGTACACATTATTAAAGGATCTATCACTTAGGTGAAATATTAGATTTCTTTCCTTCGAAGGATCCTTTGTCTATTTTTTGATCCTCTCTCTTATGCTATGATGTCCTCCCATGTGTGGACTTGCTTGTTCATGGATCTTTATCCTTCATGAGATTAGTATTGTCCTACAATCTCTTCCTTACTTAGAAGTGTATATCATGTATAATTGGGTTGATCACTAAGTAGACATAAGGTGACATTCTTCCCTTTTTCATTTTCTTGGAGTTTCTATCATTCTAGGATAGTGCATTCTTTTGGCATGATCTCTTTGTTTCACGCAAGATACTAACATCTTTGCTTAACAACATGTTGCATGTCTTAAAAAGGGCATGTTTATCATTTACTTATTATATTATTTTCCTTCCTTGGTGATTTTATTTCTTTGAATATCTTTTCTATCTTAAATATCCTTGATTTACATTACATGTGGAGCTTATTTTACTTGGAATTGCATATCTTGAGATTATCAATAAGGGTGTATTATATTCTACCTTGCCTTCATACTTGTGGGGAAATATTGTTTGTACATTATTCTCTCTTTTTCTAAGGATCTTCTTTCCTCAGTACAGTAGCATTTGTTTATCATGTGACATTCTTTTCTTATAAATAATTGATTATTTTTATTTGGAATTCTCTCTTATACAAGAGGTGTGTATCATTCATCACTACCTCTTCTTTATTTGAAAAATCATGTTCTTTATAAACACATGTTCTTACTCTATGATTCAAATTTTTCTATTCTTCATCAAGAATCCCTATTTCACGTAGCGATATGGGGCTAAATGGGAGCATTATTGTTCGCCTACTCCTTTTCACTATGAAGATGTTATCTTTCTTAAATAACTCCTCTTGAGGGTAGATGTATTGCTAACAAGATCTCTTCCTTTCAAGGAGAAGAATATCCTTTCACAATTATATATTTTTCTTAGTTCATGAGAGTCATCACTCTTGGATAACTTTATGGCATACATCATTCTCTAAGGATATTTCCTTGTTGATGGAAGTAGGTATCCTTTTTTCTCTTTCCTTATGATGTAACCTATGTTGCCACCATAAGGAGGGGGGCATATGCATGAACCTCTTTGTATATTAGCACATGGTCCCTAGATTGATCACACACACATACACATGCAAATTCATGTGGAAGACAATGCTTTTCCACATGTCTAAACTCCCTTTTTAGATCCTTGTGGAAGAAAATGTTGTTCCAAATTCCTAATCTCTTAAGCTTCCCTTGAGAACAAAACATTTTTAAGTCTCCCCTAAGTGCAAAACATTTTTAATCTGCCCCTGAGTGCAAAACATTTTTAAGTTTCCCCTGAGCACAAGACATTTTCAAGCCAACCCTAAGTGTAATATTTCTCAAAGATGCCTCTGTGTGCATCTCTCTCTCTCTCTCTCTCTAGCCTTCAATTATTCTCTCTCTCCCTCTCTCTCTTTTCATGAATCACCTAGCACTACATAGCTATCTTTCTAGGTTGCGGGTTCATGGTCTCTCTCTCTCTCTCTCTCTCTCTCTCTCTCTCTCTCTTTTCTCTCATGGTTTTTCTAGTAGGCTAGATCATGGAGTTGGCATCATCTTTGTTTTCACTCTTTCCCTTTTCCTTGTGATCACATATGTTCTTGCAATAGCTTCTTGAATATAATATTAGTGGATGGGATATGTTTGATCGAGGTCTCTTCACTAATTGATTTGGGGTATTTTAATGCTATTCCTCTTTTTCCTTCTTGTGTGTGTTTGTTGTCTTTTTTTTTTTTTGTATCCTTATGCATAGATGTTGAGTTGAGATCATTTGTTTGGGGGCTTGAGGTCCTTAAGCTTAGTGATGGTCCATCTCTTGTATTCGCCATGATTTCTATTTATCTTGCCTCTTTCTCTCTTTCATCTCTTCCTTTACCGTGAGCATGAGCTTGCCTCATACTCCCACTTAAGTGGGGGATAAATGTATCATCCTAAAAAGTAAGTACCCTATTTGTGCTCAATATAGGATCATTTTGGGCCCACTTTAGTGTGGTTCCTTTGTTTAGGCTTCATATTGCACTTAAATGTATGATTTATCAACATATGGGTCTTTGTTTCTTTCCCAATCCTCCCTATTTTGTGCAAAATTGAGGTGGGATATTATTTCTAAGAATCCTCCCCTATTTTCCTCTAATTTAAAAATTCCCCCTTCCTTTTATGGTCTTGGTATTTGCTCCTGACATCTGAATTAGTTGACCTTTCAGATCCTGCAAACCTTATAGGCCACACCCTCCAATCAAAAGAAAGCAACTAAATGTAACTAAAAATAATATGCAACCTGTGGTAATTAATGTGATGCAAACTAACTAATGCAGCTAGGTGAGATTCACTCTTAAATGAACCTAAGATGATTTTTCATCTAATTCAATTAAGACCTCTAAAATGCAACTTGTTTTTGTGTGTATCAACATAATTGGGAGGGACATTTAGCTATCTAGGATGTGGGATAGTGAATAAACAAAATCCTTTCCAAAATAAAAATGTAAAATACAACATAACCCTAACAAATGCAGCTAACTAAAATGCAAAGAGGATTTTGGGATTTATATCATATTAATATGGAGAGAACGCCCTAGTTTGATTTTTCAAAAGGAGGTATGCATTACATGCTAGAAAGTGTGAATGAAACACTTCCTGTGTGTGGACTGTACTCTTAGACAAACAAGATATCTTTAGGAACATAGATGTGGATTAACAGTCATGATGGAACCCATGCAGTGACACTCATAAGGATATCTAGTAAACCAAAGTCTTTTTAGGGACTTGGTGGAAGTGCATGAGACCCTACCCCTAGTGAGGCATGTACAACCATAACCGTGTGACCAAAAAAGATGCACTAAAGTACCCACAAACAAATCAATCTGTAAATGACATGTATTCCAATATACACCATTCAAAATGCACCAAGGTATGGAATATCAAGGCAATTGTGAGTAGGCTCTATTGAAACATAAAGATAAAATTAATAAAAAGGCCTCGTGACCAAGAAATTATTCAGTCCAAATTTCTTTCCATGAAAAGGATTATGAGATGTAGGATTGATAAGTTAACGTCAGAAGGTTGTATCTTAATGAGAAAATATTGATTGATGTCAAATGAGTATTCGTTGACAATATTTATCAAATAAACAAGTAACTCACAAAGTGGATCTTAGAATTGATTTGGTAAAAATCATGTGGTCAAAGTGCCTAGGATAAGTTTAGTGTGATGGGGTGAAGGCCAGTTTGATAGGATGATGGTTTATGTGATAAAATGCACAGGATGATGTGAAAATGGATAGGATGACGTGAAATGATGGTGGATCCTTATTATGATCATGAACAATGCCTCTTCATGAAGGGGTAATAGGGTTGGTGGTGTGAGTGATGTGGAATGCCATGAAGTGCAAATGGAATGGAACTTGATAGGACTCCCACACAAATACAGGGTGGGGATGAGAGAACTGCAAATGGGCGGGGTGGTGGAAAGTGAACCTGGTAGATGGTGGATCCAATTTTTCTACGCATGGCGCCTGAGGTAGGTTTTTGCCATGGTACTTGTCCAAGTCTCTTGATTACCAAGTTTTCACCATTAGATTATTTATTTCTCTTTAATTTTTTTTCACGAATTTTTTCTAATTTTTAGATTTTCTTCAGGATCATTTATATTGTTTTTGGATCTTTGCTGATTTTATTATGTTTTTGGATTTTCTCTAACTTTCTATTGTATAGGAGCTTGCTGATGAATTATGCATAGAAGCACTTAAGGTGCATGATATTTATGGGATCAGGGATAGGATCTCCATCTGGTGTTACTATCTAATATTCTATATATCCAAACTTAGTTGTAACAAAAATGGTCCCAACCAATTAGGCTCAAACTTTCCTTTCTTTTCACAGTTATGGAGATTCTTCATGTTATGTTGCAGGATGACATCACCAAATTCAAACTTACGGGGTTTGATATTCTTATTTATTTTTAAGAGCATGTAATTTTGATACACATAGAGGTGGTTTAGGACATTAAGGCATATCTCATCAAGGAGTTCATGCTCTCGCAGGCGAGCAACTCAGTATTCTTCTTTGGAAATTAGATTCTTCAGCGAGATTCTGAGGGAACGGAGCTTAATTTCAATGAAAAGGATGACCTTAGTACCATAGATAAGGGAAAAATGAGTGAAGCCAGTGGGAGTATGGATGGAAGTGTGGTAGGCCTAGAGGGCGGGGTTCAACTAGAGGTTCCAATCATGGCCAACATCATCGACTATTTTCTTGAGGATTTTTAGGATGGTTTTATTTGTAACCTCTGCTTGACCGTTACCTTGTGGGAAGTACTTGGAGGGAAAATTTTGGGTAATTCCAAACTTCTTACACAGATCTGTGACATCCCTATTCTTTGAACGTGTCCCACTATCAGTGATAATGTCTTTATGAATTCCATAGCAATAAATAATGTAGTTAAAAATCAACTTTGAAATCTCCTTTCCACTGGTGTAAGTAAGAGGATGGAATCAAACCATTTATTGAATTACCCTATGGTAAAAATGATGTATTTGTGGCCATTGGAGGAGTTTGGAAATATCTGGCCAACATGATCAAGTCCCGAGAGGGAAAAAGGCCAAGGTGTGATAGTGGGTTGGAGGGATTGGGAGGGTGTGTGTGTATCAAATAACCATGTTGTTGACAAGGCACACATTTATTCACATGGTGATAGGTATCCAACTCCCTGATAGTAACTTGTTCACAACAAATTATTTGTAAGTGTGAGTCCATTGGGGGTGGGCCCCACAACTTCTTTTATGAAGCTCTTCTAATGTCGTTTTAGCTTCTTTTGAATCATGACACCTAAGGAGGATTTTATTGAAGTGTTTTGGCAAGAGGGTATCACCGAGCATAGTGCAATAAGAAATGTGGAAAATGAAGGTATTGCTTTGGTTAGGCGTAAGGTGGAGTGGGACAGTCTTATCATAGAGGTAAGATTAAATCTCTTTATACCAAGGAGAATCAAGACCAAAATAGCACACTCTAGTTCGGATTTCGACATGTCATAGGCAGTGACCATAAGATTATCAACAAGAAATTCACACTTGTGACTATGCTCTGGCATAGAGATCAGTAACCCAATAGTGGCCATGGTATCTGAAACTTTGTTGTTCATTCTAAGGATCTACTAGAATATTATCTTTGTGAAATATTGTCTCAGATCCTTGACCAACCTATGATATGAGAGAAAATTATCATCCTTTGTCTTATATTCATAATTAACTTGTGTGATAACCAAATGGGAATCACCAAAAATAAGCATACTAGTAATTTTCCATTGAACTGCTAAGTGAAGTTCTATTACCAGGGCCTCATATTTTGCAATATTGTTTGTGCATGAGAATATTAATTTGTAATATTTATGGATAAGATCCCCTTGTGGTGCTACAAAAAATATGCCTGGCCCTGATCCTTTCGGTGTACAAGATCCATCGAAATAGAGTTTCTATTGTATAATTGGGGTGATAGTCATGATAGATTCATTTGGAAAATCTGCTACTATAGGATGATCCCCAGGAAGAGGAGATTCAACTAGCTAATCCATGATCACTTATTCTTTTATAGATTTTGTGTCTAAATACTCTATGTTGAATTCACTTAGGATCATGACACACTTAGAGACATACCCAGTAAGATTGACTTTAGATAATAGCTACTTTAATGGATCAACCTTTGTGATGAGTTGGGTTTTATGATTAAGCATGTAATGATGAAGCTTCTGTGTGTAGAAGAAAACTTCCAAGAATTCTCTCTTAATGGTTGTGTTATTAAACTCATATCTAACTATCATTCTTCTCAGATAGTAGATTTCTCGTTCTTTTCCATTTTTGTCTAGCTGTGCCAGGAGAGCACCGAGTGCAACAGTGGTGGCAGAGATGTATAGAATCAAAGGTTGGCCTGGAGCAGGTAGGACCATCACTGGTGGATTAGCTAGGTATTTATTGAGGTGGTCAAAGTATTTCTGACTTAAGAAATCCCATAGGAACTTGGTATCTTTTCTCAAGAGGTGAGAAAATGGATGAACTTTATCTGCTAGTTGTGACACAAATCTCTGGATGCATTGAAGTCTTCCTTGCAAGTTGTGAAGTTGTCTCAATGTTGTGGGAGGTGACATCTCTAGGATGGATTTTGCTTTCTTTGGGTCCACCTCAATTCCTCTGCAAGATACAATATAGCCTAAAAACTTTCCTAATTGTACTCCAAAGATGCACTTATTAGGATTTAGTTGAACCTTATATTTTTCCAGTCTAACAAAGATTGTTGAAACAATGATGATATGTGATTCTCTTGTCTTTGATTTTTCTAAAATGTCATCTGCATAATCTTCCATGATGTCATTGAGAAGGTCATGAAATATGATTATCATAGTGCATTTATAATTTTCTCCAACATTCTTGAGTCCAAAGGGCATGAATTGGTAGTAGAAAGTCCCCCAAGGCATAGTGAATGCAATCTTGTATTGATATTCTCCTAGGATTCTTATCTAATTGTATCCTAAGAAGCCATCTATAAGTGATAAAATCTCACGTCCTACCATAAGATCCACTATGATGTCTATGTTGGGTAGTGTAAAATCATCCTTTAGACATGCTAAGTTTAGGTCTCTGAAATCTAAACAGATGCGGATGCTCCCAAAAAATTTTCCTTCTAGTACAATATTGGAGACCCATTCAGGATAATCTATGGGTCTAATGAATGTTGCATCCAATTTTTTTTGTAACTTTTATTTGACTAACAAGACCACCCACAAATGAATCTTGTGTAGCTTTTGTTTGATGGGTTTTACCTTTGGATCTACTGTAAGGTGATGTACAAATAAATTGGGATATAGTTCAAGCATATCTTTATAAGACCATGAAAAGTTCTTTTGCACTTTTTGGAGAAACTGAACCTTGTCTTTCTTTTCTTTCTCACTGAGGGATGCTGGTATGAATGTGATATTAGGATTCTTAGTTGTTACAAGGTTAACTTACACTGCATCTTCAATGAGGATAAATGAATTTTATTGTGGTAAGGTCCTAAAAGGAAAGTCAACTTATCCCTCTTATAGTGCCTCAAAAAAGTTTTCACTAGAAGTCACATCCTTTATTTTATCTTTTTCTTTATCCAAAGGTGCCTTAGAAAGGTTTTCACCAGGGGATGTTTTACTGTCTTTTTTATTTTCACTTTGTTTTTCATTTTTGCGACTAAAAGTGACTTGGCTACCATAGTATGCTTTCTAGTTGTAGTGGATTTTGTGCTCGTAGTCTTGGAGTCTCTTAGGCCAAAGAGAGATAAGATTTCCTCATCTGAATCACATATGTCCAAAGTAGGTGGCAAGTCTTGTTGGTCCCATTTTATGAGTTCGGGGTATTGTAGTGGGAGGCTAGGGGATGAAAGGTTAGATTTTGTGATAGTAAGGACATGATTTGTATCGATGAGATCACTCTCAATATACTCAAAGGGGACTTAATAGAATTCCTCCTCAGGTTCAGAATTAGAAGAAACCCTACATGAATCAGTTGAGGGCACCTTGGTTTCTAGGGAGCCCAATCCTCTACCTCGGGGGTAGTCGGTTGCTTTGATTGGTTCCTTCAATCCTTATTCTTCTGCACAAAGAATTGTGCCCTAATACCTCATACTCTCAACAATGGGAGTGGCCTTGACATACTTTCCCTTGGGTATTTTCACAGGTTCATTATCTCCATCTTTATAGAGCCAAGATAGGATATTGGAATCCATATGTTCGTCACCAAGGGATCCCCAATGTTCAAAAGTGGTTTTCTTACATTCCACGATACCTTTTTTCTTGGCCTTCCAAGGAGGATATTGTAGGGTAAGTCAAGATCCAAGACTTGACAAGTAGTTTCAATCAATGTGGGGCCCACTTGAAGAGGTTGTGTGATCAACCCCTTGGATTATCTTTCTCTATCATCATAGGCCTTGATTTTTATTCACTTTGAAACATCAAGGATATCTTCAGGGAGTCCCAAGTGTCTTATCATTTTCAAGGTAAAGAGATTCAAACTGGATTCAC
Source organism: Thuja plicata (assembly GCA_018584345.1). Taxonomy (NCBI): domain Eukaryota; kingdom Viridiplantae; phylum Streptophyta; class Pinopsida; order Cupressales; family Cupressaceae; genus Thuja; species Thuja plicata. Next base: position 1,126,784 of record MU228267.1, read on the forward strand.
CATCTATAAGGTCCCTCTTTATTTTGTGATGATGGATGAGGGTCTCAATGTGTAAGGGATTATTGTGATGTAGGTCATGACCATGAAAATCATTATCTAGGAATACCAGGTGTTTCTATGCACTAAGTTCCCAATCATGGCTTGGAATTGTGATGCATCGATGTTGTCTGGAATGTGGGACTCAAGAAGGGTTTGCTCAAGGATTTATTTATGGAAACACAAAGTGTGAAGCAACTCAAGGATGGATATCTATGTGGGAGTCTTCCCAAGTTGTGAAAAAAGGTCATACTATGAAGCAAGTCTGGTGGAGGTGGATGGAGCAACTAGAGGTACAATGACTTAAATAGTGACTCTAGACCTGTGAGTGGTAGAATTACAATGTGCACCCTTAAGCTTGAGGGTGTATACATGGTTTCTAGATTCTTCAATGCTTCCACATAGGGAATCAAAACCAAAGATATGATTTTCGCCAATATTGCCACACAAGGAGTCAAAACCCATGATGTGATTAGTAGAGTAGTCATATGGCATGACCTTCGAGGACAAGGCACTATTCTGATCATGCTTGGGGAAGGGAGTACTATAGATATTAAGTTAAGAATTTGATGATGATGGTTTCTATCCCTCAACTTCAATCTTTCCATTGTTGATAAGGTCTTGGATGAAGTATTTCAAATTCATATATTTCTTGGTGTCATGACCTTTGATGTGATGATAATCACAATAATCATTATACTGTACCAAGTGAGCTTAGGTTGGTTCTTGTCATATGGTCTAGTGTTTGGAAACACCATCAAGTTTTGATCAACAAGATTTTGAAAGATGAAGTTGAGAGGCTCTACAAGAGAAGTGTATGTTCAACGTTGCCATGTGTTGGAATTTTTTTTGTTGTGTGGAAATAAGTAGGACTAATTATGAGGTTGTTGTTGTGATTGTTGTTTCTTTGATGAATTATTTCAATTATTGTGATTATTTTGATTTCCTTGATTGGATGCTTGGATATTTTGAACATATTTGGCATCATTCACTCCATTATTGACAACCTATTTGTTTTTTTTCCAAAAATCAGGTTTGTCATTGCTAGAAGGGGTATAATGTTTAATGGAACCCTTTTGTAAGAGTCCATTCTCAATGTTTTTCCATTTCTTAACAAGAGACTCAAAAGTGTCAATTGAAGCCAGATGCATTTGGAGTGACATTTCAGACACCAAATTTCTACTGAAGTTGTCAATCAAGTGGTGTTCAGTTGTTTTTCAATGCATCTAATTTGCAAGGTGTCTCCACATTTGTAGAAAATTGGCAAAGGTTTCTCCATTCCTTTTCTTGGTCTTGCACAAGTCACTCAATGATGCTTGATATTCAATGTTGTACGAATACTATACAATGAATTTCTTTGCGAGGTCAGAGAAGGTAGATATGGACCCATAAGGAAGGGTCATGAGCCATTCAAGAGTGGGGCCTCCAAGAATCCTAGTGAATATTATCTTTATATAATTATCATTGTAGGTGACTTCTTGGAATGCAACATAAAATTCCTTGAGATTTTGGAAAGGACATGTTTCCCTTTACATTTATCAAATTTAGGAATCTCAAAGTTTAGGGGAAATGGTTGCATGGTGATTGATTTTTCAAATGGGTAGGGACATATTTCATTAAAATAGAACTCTTTCTTCCCCCCATTTTTCATGCTATGCACAAGGATCTTAAGCTCACTGACCTATTGAGCTAGATCAGGAGCATTGTGAGATGTGAACTGTGGTGCAAAATATTGTCCTCCTCTGAACTATGAGGCCAAAAATCCCATTGATATTAGTTTCAATATAGGAGGGGGTGTATAATGATAATCTTGGGATGTTTTTTGAGTGGATCTCTTCATGGAAGATGAAGGGAATGTGAAGTGTGATGATGATACTTGATGTGTGGATAGAGGGATTGAATTTTTTCCTATGTTGAAGACAATAGAACCCACAATAGTAGATGTATTCATTGTGGCGTGGATGGTATTATGTGAGGTTGTGTTGGGTAAAACACTAAGGATTTTTTTGAAGTTGTTCACCTGTCAGTTGAAATGTCAGTTGCGAGTTCAATGTGGGAATTGATGTAGAAGGCCCACTAGAAGTGATCTTTCCTCTATCTTGTGATGGTGTTGCATTTATGGTTGAGTTTGTGGCTATGTTTGCAACTATCATATCCCTAATGATATTGTTGATGAGGAGGGACTCATCAAAATTAGCGGGTACTGTGACACCATTCTTAATAAGGTTCATGAATATTTCCCCACTGTTTTGGCTAATATCCTTTTCAACCATTTCTAAGTTGTATGGATCGCTAAGGAATTCACTCACTTGAGTAGGTCTTTCATCTTGATCCACCAATTCATTTTCTTCAGGGGCATTATTGGTGTCCTCAACTTATAATGCTTTGGCCTAAAAGAAATAACAAGTAAAAGGATTATCATCATTATGGTTGGTATTTTCTTGATTGTGCATCATGTTCTTATCTTGTGATCGAGTTAGAACAACCATACAATGGTGACTTTTGAAAGGATTAAAGATGAAGGATGAAGTATTATAAATTAATTGTGTGGGAAAGTTTATGATTGATGAAGGGTGAACTTAGGACTAGGAACAAAGGTTTAGAATTGTTTGATTGTGAGGGAAGGTCCTCAAGGATGATTTATTTGATGATTGGATGGTGAGGAAAGGGCCTCAATTTTATTTGATTGGTATGATAAAGGTTTTTAATATCCTTAGTGAAATGAGATCCTATTAAGCATAATGATCGGATGATTTGATGATACTTTCTTCTACTTGGAGATAGATTGATGATCTCAATAAAAATATGATATTTGATTAGATCAAATTGATCACTCAAGACAGACAATGTTCTCAAGCAACACAAATTTAACAAGGATTGATAAGGATAAGGATATCAATGCCACTTTGATAAAATCTTCAACCTAAAGATTGATGAGATCTTGATGAAGGTGTGAAGAGTTGATTTGACTGATTGGATTGATCAAGATTTAGTCCAAATGGATGATGATTCTCCTAAGTGAAAAAGTGGAAATATTTGCGATGTATGGAAGACTAGAATGACAAAAAATTGATAAAGTGAAGGAAAGGTCTAGTTCTACTCATCGTATTTCTCTCTAGCAGTGTAATGAAATTTTAGTTCACTTGGAATTTGGCAATGAAATTGGAAACTTTGTCATTAAAAATCATAATTTCATATCTCTCAACTTGTTCAACACAAACTTGGGTAGCTCGCATGACACATTGTTGCTGCCTAATGGTTTGATCACTAGTCTTCTTCTCTTTATAGGCAAGGGGCAGTTGAATCTTGACCTTCTTATGCTTTCCAGAATCATACATAGCCCAGAGAGAATGCATTTTGGAGGATCAAATTGATAGATTTTGCAAAGTAACTTCAAGGAACCCTAGAAGGATAAAAATGTGATTTTTGGATAGCACTTTTCAGATCATTATTTTTAGGCAAAGGTGACGATTCCCAAATGCAAACATTGATTTACGAAGATGGGGATTGTAGGTCAAAGATGATGATTGGGAAAACTGATGAAATTTTTAGGTTCTGACTACATTAGACTTATCGTTGGCTAATTTGGTTTGACTTGTTTGATTAGAAGAAATTGTTTGAGTCACACATCAAAGGAATTGACTACACTAAGTAGACCTTGATTTAAACAAGAACATTCAATTTTGCAAATAAATTTCTGAAAACATACTTGTAAGGGACAAAGAAACCTTGCAGGGGACAATCACTTGTGATATAGTGAAGCTAATACAAATTGAGAATTTTGATGTGTTTATGTTCAAGTGAATCTTTCAAGCCACTTATGTTTTTACGAGGTCTAAAACAATGAAGATAATATAAATAGTAGCTACCTTAAGGAGTTGAATTCAGATGAAATATTATAATCCCATTGCTTGGTAGTCCTTTGACTCACACAATAATGTCACCCCCAAAAGGGCGCCCATATTTTTTCCTTTTTCTAGGTATTGTTTTTGTGCTACGAAGATCTCTTTCACAACACAATACCCTAGGACACGTATGATGGGAATCTTGGGGGAGAATATTCCCTCTCCTTGCACTATAATAAGTCATTATTCGGAGGTGAACCAAGTAGGCAACTAATTAACAGTTTCTAGTCAGATTTGTGGCATCCCCCAAATAGGTTTGTATGTGTATGAGACACTTTAGTCTCTAGTGGACCACTTTAGATCCTTTGGCACTATTATCTTGATCCAAACTATTATCTATACACCATGCTCGAGCTTGGTGGGATAAGAGAATTTTTTGTTAAATATCTTATTTCTATATTGGTTGGGTTATTTACCGGTTTGAGGTCATCCTCTAAAGGGGAAGTAGTTCCTTTAGATAACCATCTATAGAAGCTAGATAAAGCTAATATTTCTCTTCACCCAAGTTTTGTGAAGGAAAGGGGAGAAGATACGACTATAGTTTAATCTTAGCATCACTTACTTTAAAGGGTTCTATTCTAAACACATAGCTCAAAAAGAAGTTTGAAGAAAAAATTCTTCAAACACACTAATAAGTTTGTTCATTCCAAATTGACTCCTAATTAAAGCGACTAGGTTCAAATATCTTAATAAAAGACACAAAAATAAGGTTAAAGCATTCAAGAGTTCAATTTATTTCCCACACAATCAGAAGGAAACATGCATTCAAAAGAAGTGTGTTTGTTGATTTCCTTTAATCCATTCAAAATTTGATGTTGTTCATTCTCTTAATGCATTCAAGATTGGATTTTGTCAAATTTTTATTGTAAAATTCATTCAAAGACAAGTGTTTAACATGCAAGATTCATTTTCCCAAAAACTACACTACTCTCCATGGAAACCTACAAAAGAGTTATTAGTTTTACTGAAAAAAGGTCTTCAAATCTCAGAGGGTTGCACAAAAGACTGATTAGTAACACAAAAACCAGCAAATTTAAAATTTTCTATGTCAAATTGGTGGAGACATCAATTCTTAGACGCAGGCAACGATCTACGCAGACATTGATTTGCGACATTGATCTGCGCAGACGGTAGTTGGTCGAAGATTGCAAAAAAATAAAAAAACTTAATTAGCACATGTGAGAGGAAAGACTCCTATTATAGAATTTTGATGGAGATGAGAGGGCTTGAGTGATGGAATCTATGTAGCATCCACATAGGCTAAATGGGATGATCGTGTAAAATTCAACTTTAGACAAGATGGGCATTTAAGGTTTGAAGGGCCCAAGGTTGCTCACACGTGTGAGAAACATGGGAGAAAGGAATGGGGGACAAGAATGTAATAGAATTTAAGGAAGTTTGGTGGCTTCCTTGGGATTAGGGAATAATGAGGTTAGGAATCACTTTTTAAGCATGATTAGTGGGGGATTAATAATAAAGGTAGGTTTAGACTAGGTTTCTAGGTTGGGATGAAGATTGAGTTTAAATTAAATTTAAATTAACGAAAGCTTAGAATAATATTAAGAGACGTAAGATTTAAATAAATATGAATTTATTTAAAAAGAGACTTATGGAGGGAAATGAATTAAATTTAATTTAATACATGAGAGGGGGTAGTATTTAAATTAAATTTAAATACTTCAGGTAATGAACTTGTTTAAATAAATAAATTTATTTAAATAAGTAATTGAATATAACAAATAAAATTAACCACAATGTTATAGGAATATTTTTTTTATCAATAAACGACCGAAGCCAAAGATTTTTATTCATTAATTCTAAAATAAAATTACAATTGCTCCATTCACTGCGGGTACATGTAGGAAAAATAGTGCTAATAAAACCTCTAGTCTTGCCCGAGACTATATGTCCAGATCATAGAATACACAATCATGTTTGGTTGCCTTTCTTAGGTATTTAAAAATTTGAGACCCCCGTTCCTTGGAATCATATGTTTTTACATCATACATAAAATAAAACCATTTGTTACAGGATATTATCTTGCTACATATCCTATCTTAGTATTACATATCTAAAGAAGAATTGAGGAGAAGATAAGTTCCATCTAGTTAACACTTTCCTCATTTCGTTCCCTTCCTTGCTTTTTGAGGTGAATCCTCGTTATTGAAGCTTGATCCATAATGTTATCTGAAACCATATTATACTGCTTGGAAAAGATCTTTGTTAGTCAATTAAATTAGAAAAACTTAATATGATAGTGAGATTTATGTTAGAATTCATACACCAAGATACATTGTAGCAAAAACCCGTCACAAAAGAAAAGAATGAAGACACAAAAAAGAATGTTATGAAAGATGAAATATTCATTCAGAGAGTAAATAATAAAATACAAAGAGATCAATCCTTATAAAGGTGATCAAAACCCTAATAGGGAAATATCTAGGTTGCATGATAAAAATTAATAAAAGAATTAATTATTATCTACCTAAAATTTAGCTTAAGTGAACTAGAGATAACAAGTGACTTAATAATTACATCAAAATAATTTAATTAATAAGTGAAATATCTTATTACTCTAACACCCCCCCTTAAGATAAACTTAGGGAGTAGCTAAAACCTAGAAACACCTACTGAAAATAGGAAATGGGTTCCAACAACATGGCATGATTAGGTACCCAATTACAACCAAATCTCTGTAAAGTGGAGAAATAGAGAAAACCACATGGGAAAAACTCTACTCCAAAAAGAGATGGAAAAAGAATGCTAAAAAAACATGAAGGAAGGAAGGGTTCTCCTCATCGAGACCCCGCAAGGACAAATTCCTTCACCTGTAGTATAGCACACAATTGAAGATAGTGCAGAGATTCCAAAGGTTTAGTGAAGATGTCTACAACCTTCTCCTCTATAGGTATGTACTCCAAGATGAGAGCACCTTCCTGAGTCAACTGTCTGATGAAGTGCATGTGGATCTCAATGTGTTTGGTACATTGATGCTCCTCTGGGTTGCTGGAAATGTGTATGGCACTTTGATTGTCATACCAAAGAATAGTGATACTATCAGGAGGAAACCCAAACTCAGTCATTGACTAACGAAGCCACAAAATTTCCTGACTGACTAACACCATTGCTCGGTACTCAGCCTTTGTAGATGGTAATGTAGTAGCAGTAGGCTTCTTGCAAGACCATGTGATAGGATCATAACCAAGGCAAAAAACAAAGCTAGAAGTAGACTTTTGATCATTATCATCACCAACGCAATCTGAGTCAGTGAAGCCAATGATGTGTGGGGAACCTGATGTGTAGTGAATACCATAATGTGTAGTTCCTCGAAGATACCACAAAATATGTTTGGGAGTTTTCCAATGACTCTCATGAGGATCATGGGAGAACCTAGAGACAAGTCCAATAACAAAGGAAAGATTAGGACTGATGTGTGTCAAGTACAACAAACTACCAATCAATTGTTTGTATAAAGTGGATTCTACTAAAGGTGTAGGACAAGCGAAAGACAACACAACACCTGACTGAAATGGTGTAGGCGTAGGCTTGTAAGAAAGCATGTCAAATGTGTGAAGCATATCAAGAGCATACTTCTGCTGAAAGAGAGAAATCCCATCTGGAGAATGAATAATCTGTAGGCCCAAAAAATAATGCAGAAGACCAAAATCAGTCATCTCAAACTACTCCATCAATGCTCATTGTATATCCTAAATCATGGAGGATGAGCTACCTATGATGAAAAGATCATCAACATAAATCATAAGTATCACAATGTCAACCCCCTAAAACTGAAGATACACTGTATGGTCAGAGTGACAATGTGTATAGTGTGCATAAAGCAATAAAGAGTCCATCTTATCATACCAATCCTAAGGGGCTTGTTTGCGAGCATATAATAAATGTCTAAGCCTAAAAAATAAGGAAGAGTCCTACACAAAACCATGGGGTTACTCCATATAGATCTCCTCCTAGAGGTCCCCATGCAAGAAGGAACTCTTCACATCCATCTGAAACAATATCCATCCCTGTAAAGCTGCAAGTGAAAGTACATGGTGAATAGAATTCATTTTGGCAACATGAGCAAAGATCTCAGAGTAATCAATACCCTTCACTTGAGAACAGCCCTTTGCAACAAGATGAACCTTATACTTGTCAATAGAACCATTTGTAGCATACTTGGTATGGTACAACCACTGATACTGAACCAAATTTCTCCCTTTCAGAAGAGAACACAAATCCCAAGTATGATTCTTCATTAAAGAAGAATACTCCTCTCCATAGCCCTATCCCACTCTGTGTGACCTTTCACCTCTGAAATGTTTTGAGGGTCATATGAAATGGAATGAATCAGAAGGATAGAACCACATGTCTGAGCTCGAGTATGACATCTATCTTTAGGATCACTCGCCAAAGAACCTGATGCATCAACTATAAATTGGGCCCACATGGGAAAAACTTGATCACCTAGTAGTGGTGGAGATGGAAGATCATCATCACCATCATCATTATCATCAAGAGAAAAAGTATCCTCAAGAGATGAAGATGAAGGAGTAGATATTGAAGGAGAAGCTGGTGATGGAGAATCCATCAGAGGATGGTGCTCATCAAACTAGACATCCCATCGAAACAAGACCTCTCAGGAATCAGGATCAAACAACCTGTATGCCTTGGCATCCTCACAGTAGCCAACAAATATGAGTGGTTGGTGATTCCTCTCCATGGATTTCCTTTGAGTATCTAGAATAAATTCCCAAGCCTCACTACTAAAAACTCAAAATGTGGAAACATCAGGCTTGATCTGAGACCAAGCCTCTTTAGGAGTCATATCTCATAATGCCTTATGAGGCATTCGATTCTGAATATAGTTGGCACAATTGACTGCCTCAGAAAAAAAGGAAGGCTGCATGGCATGAGACTGAAGCATACAATTGGCCATCTCCCGTAATGTTATGTTCTTTCTCCTAGAAACACCATTTTGTTGAGGGGTGTGTAAAAGTGTCAACTGATGCTGTAAACCTTGCTTAGTGAAAAAATCCATGAAAGATGTATTCACATACTCCCCCATTGTCGGTGCATATCCTCCTTATAGAAAGACAAGATTGCTTCTCAAAAAATGTCTTGAAGACATGAAAGGTATCAAAGACATCTGACTTGTACTTGAGAAAGTACACCCAAGTATGCCTAGAGAAGTCATAAATGAAAGTGAGCACATAGTTTCCCCCTAAAAATGGAGGAGTCAAAAATGACATGAGATCACTGTGTACCAAATCCAAGGGTGCCTTAGCATGAGTGGATCGACCTATAGGAAAAGGATCCCTGTGATGTTTTCTAAGAGAAAAAGCTTGACATACACCATCACTACAGGAAATTGGAGGAAGCCCACTCACAAGTGCCTGTGTACTCATCTGTTGTAAGTATCTGTAATTGACATGGCCAAAATTATCATTCCAAAGTCTTCTTGTAGTATCTAAATGTGCCACAAGAGAGACCCCAAAGCCATATGATCTCCCAAAGAAATCAAACATATAAAAGAGAGACTGAGGATCGACACTGCTAGTAGCCACAATCATATCAAGATCATGGAGGTTTCATTTAATGACATCATGTGGTGAAAACTTGGCTATCTTTCCAGAGCCAGAATGAAAAACCTGATAAACATAAAGGAGGTTTGTCAAAAGGTCAGGAACAAGAAATACATCCTGAAGACAACCACCTAAGAATGAGACAGTACCAAAACCTATAACTGCAAGCTATGCTGAGTCACCAATGACAATATGTGAAGTATGAATGGGTGCAAGTGCGGTGACTAGTTGTTGAGAGTGTGACATATGGTGAGAAGCAACCTAAAATAATAATCCATGTGGATCCAGTAGACAAATCTTGTGCAGAAATAGAATATTCTTTCCTTGTGGAAGAGGAAGGTGGCTGAGGTGAGGTGATATGATGCTACTACATGGATACCTCTAAAACCTCTAACCATTTCCAACACTAGGAAACTAGATTTCCTTCCTTGCCACAAAAAATACAAGGATCACCTATGTTCTTTGTGGTCTTAGAGTAAGAATCACTAGAATTTGAAGATTTCCCCTTCTTGGGATGGGAATGTGGTTTTGAATCAGACTTAGGAGGTTCTTGGAGGAACTCTCACTGCTTGCTGAATCTTTCTTTGGTTTCAGTTTCGGCTTTTGTTTCTCCTTAGATGTTTGGATAACCAATGCTTGGTTCTTTGATCCTACGAGAGAATCAAATTGAGATAGCTTTGCCTCCTCATGAGTCAAATGATCACATAACACATCAAATGTAGGCATGGTAAATTTTGCACCCAAAGAATCCATGGTAGAATGGAAGTTATAAGAAAATATCTGAAAGGGACCACAAAGCTTAGAAAGAATCAGGTAAATACACTCTGAATCTATGTTATTCTTTCCACAACCCTATAAGATAGACCTGATAGATTTGAATTTCATCAAGAAATCCTTAATAGAAGGAAATGACTGAGGACCCAAAGCTGTCAATTTTGCCTTAATTTGAAGTGCCCTGAACTCATTGACTGTGCCAAAGAGAGTCTGAAACTTCTCCCACATATCAAGAGGATTATCACAACCATCAAGATGAAAGATTAAAATATCTGAAACATGCATAGAAATCACACCCATGGCATCATCCATCTTGTTTCTGTGCTGCATGATCTCATAAGGACAAGTCAATACTGGCTGAATGATATCCAAACAAGACCATAAACCTTGTGACCTAAGAATATGAGTCATACAGGATTTCCAAAAATAAAAATTATGTGGAGTGAAGCTCAAATGATGTTGAATCTGCCATTGTTGCACTGCTATGACTGTTTAATTATTAGTTATCTTTTAGAACTAGATAAAAGATGTAGAAGGGTTTGTATTTTGTGTTTATGAGTGTTCTAGTTTTTCTGAAATAAATGATAAAAAATAAGAAAAAAACCCCCCACAAAAAAAAATACCAAACCTGAGTTCAAACTTAAAAGATAGGAGATACAATGCAATAAATCCTTCAGATTGCTTGGGAAAATACCTGATCAAATTTATTAGAAAATAAAATTCAGATATGAAGAGAGCTCATCAAGATCTTTCCAACGCTTATTCATGAGAAAAAAATAGAGTCTGTATGCACATTCTTGAGGCCCGAGAGTGCATAAAATAAGCCCTCACTTTGACTAGAAAAAGAGGCAATGAAGGAGAAAAATATGAAAATCAAACCTGTACCAAAGTCTTTGTCTCAGAATCTGCTTTTTGATGATATCTCATTTGCAAAAAAAGACCTCCATTTGCTCAAGTTACAAGCAAAAAACCAAAGAGTGGTAAAAAAGGGCCCAATTTTTTTTATAGCCCTAGGGGCTTAAAAACCTCGACCGTAGGTCATATGGTGACCAAGGGGCTCAATGATAGTGCTAGTGGCATGGTGGTGGCTGCTGAGTGGCATAGTGGTGGAGGAAGCTACTGGGTTTGAAGGCATTATATTTTTCCATTAGTATACTTAAGGAAAAACATGATCTGAACCATCGGTTTACTTCACACTGACAAACAGGGCACAACACCACCCAACGATAAGGTTACCCGATAAACACTGTTAAGTGTTTTCTGATGAAAAAAAGGTTAAAGGAAACCTGATGAGTAACAATAGTGCAACCTGACAGAACAACAAAGAGAGGAACCCGACAGACAAAGGGAACCCGACAATTAGTTCAAACAAAGGAACACCGATAGACTTCAAGTTCAACCTGATGACCAAGAACTGATAGTCAATTACATCCCACAAAAAGTGGGTCTGACTTTCCATGTCAGATAAATCACTGAAGTTGTATTTATAGCTTCTTGATTTACTTTTAACTCCATTATGTGCAAAGGAAGCAATGTATTTATTATTGTTTTAATTAGTTTTACTCATTTAAAACATGCAAACTAAAGATCAAGGTCAAGTTGTAAACCTTGGATCAAAGAGTTAACATTGTAATGCATGATTCCAAGATAGGTCAAATACTTGTATAAATAGGTGCTCAATCTATTAAGAATAGTTGTTTTTCAATGAAGATAGTAGCCATAGAGAGAAACTAGAGACCAGACAATAGAATTCATGTAGAAGGACAAAAATAGAATCAAATCAGTTTCAAGAACATAACAGAGGCTACCAACGAATAGAGAAAAGGTATTCATCAATCACTTAAGGTGATATTATTATTCTAAGAGCTTTAATGGATCTATAATCAGCAATTGTAGATTGTAAGCAATCAGGTCAACATTTGTACTCATTATAACAAGTGTAGTACACTAATGAAATCCTTTCAAGAAATGTGGGCTTAACCATCCTATTGTAAAATCTCATAACTGAGTGCACACTTAAATTAGTGTTTCTAAAGCTCTTAATAGAGTAGATCTTAACAGGTCTCCACCTTAATACTCCTAAGAGGGTAGATCATCAGAAGTGATCAAATTGTAAGCCTTAACCGGCTCCCTTCCATTCTGCAGATAGTAAAGTTTTTTGGGTGCCATCCCCACCGTAGTTTTTACTTCCTAACAGGAGTTTTCTGTGATACCATATCTTGTGTTATGTGTTTATCATTTTCATGACTGTTTCTATGAATGTTGCAAACCATTAAAGATTATGAATGAACAAATACATACATAAGAAAGAACAAGAGTAATGGTCAGTAATGCAGTAATGGATGATTACTAATGATGAATTAGGAAAGGTGATAAAATTTTTAGAGGTACTGATTCACCCCTCCCCTCTTAGTACTACTTCCCATTAATTCCAACAATTGGTATCAGAGCTAAGTCTCTTCTTGGAAAGCTTAAAGGCTTAAGAGAAAAGATCATACAATGGAGAAGTACAAACTTGATAAGAACATTGAGAACAAAAATCTTGAGATATAAATGTTCTATGAACAGTATAAAGAAGCTAGAATCAAGATGAGAGAGCTACTAGATGAAAGGAAAGGTATGGCTACCTAGAACAATGAAAAAGATTGTCAAGAAGAAGAGATTCCAGATTTCTTTAAATATTTAGGATCAAATACAAGTAATACATCAAATGCATCAGAAGAGAACATCACAAATCTAAAGGATATCAATCAAGAGAAGAAAATGAAAATCTAAAGCATGAGGTTAGAATTCAGCAACAACATAATGAGATTATCAGAAAGGCTGAAGAAAGCAATAAACAAATGGATGACTTTCTTGAAGGACAACAAAGAGTCAACAACAACAATGGTATAGGCTTTACCAAAAATGGAGAATCATCCAATCAAACAAACTCAAAGAATGTCTATGAAAATCCAAGACCAAGAAAGCTAACATGCAAACACTGTGGAAAGCAAGGGCACACATCAAATGTATGCCGAGGTAAAATGAAAGGTATTCCTAAATCTACACCTATATTCATAGGATTCTATTATAAATATAACAAGAAAGGACATAAGGTATTACCATATAGACCCACTGTAATAGACCTCATCTTGGTTATCTATGATGGGCTTTTAGGAATTTCACATAGACCCGTACATATTTTTTCATAACTTTTACATCCAAGACTTTCTCTCTAATCGTTTTGGTGAGGTTCTCTAACATTAGGTTTTAACCAACATATCCAAAATTTAGCAAAATCCAATGGTGGATTTGTGAGATATGGTCATTTTATCGAGACTGCATTTTCTAAGACAGTCACACATTCACCATTCACCATTCACCAAACTATTCTCTTACATTTGTAGTCTGGCTCTGATACCATATTAAGTTTTAGGATAGTTGCAAATGTAATAGCACTCTATGTTGTATGTGTTTTTCAAATGCAACAATCTCTCTTTCATTTATATTGGGAATGAGGATAGGAGAGACATGTCCCTTCATGAGACATGTCTATTCATTATTATTTATAAGAAAGGACATGCCTCTTCCCATTAATTATAATTTAATCAATCTTATAATGTTTCATCAATCAATTATTAATTAAGAATAATTAATTAAAGGTATTCCTAAATCTACACCTATATTCATAGGATTCTATTATAAATGTAACAAGAAAGGACATAATGCTTATGAATGCAAGACTAAGATAGAACAACCAAAGAAGGAAACCTACATGGACAAATACTGTCCTACATGCAAGATGAATGGGCACACATCTGAAGAATGCTGAAAAAAGAAAAGGAAAGGATGGAAGCCTAAAGGTCAAAATGTTCCTTATCAACCAAAGAGAATAGGTAATCAATATACATGGGTTTACAATACATGGACAAACTATATAGCATGTGGTAGATATGGTCACATTGCTGCAAACTATGTGAGAGCATGGACCAAAAGGTATAGAGGTTGGTCAAACCCTAGAATGACACACTTTCACTTTCATAAAGTTGGTCACCTCAAGAAAGATTGCAAGGACCGACTGACAGAGACAAGCACATATCCCAATGGAAACACCATTTAAGATATCCAGAGGGCAAGAGACAAAATGTGGATAAAAGCTTCAAGCAATGATGAAGCTGGGCCAAGAAATGCAAATGGTGACACCCCATCCAATGGATTTGGTGACATCACCACCCCCACTTAAGTTGAACAAGTAAGTATGGAACTGCACTATACCAAGTCATAGTTTGCATCAGTTCCATTATAAAATTGATAGATATTCAAAATCTGCATGAATAAAGATGCATATTATGTTACTTTTTACAATTCTGAGAAATAGACCCCATCGGTATACGCATACGGAAAATAATCAGTGAATAAAGTAGATAAGTTGTTCTACACTTATCGGAGATTTTCAGTCAACACACAAATTGACTAAGTTGCCAATATAACCCGACACCCGTCGGTAAGAAAGGAAAGTTAAAAGTTGTCACTATAGAATACCGATATCCGTCGATACAAGCAACATTGTTAATAACTGTCCTAGGCAACTCAACTTCACCGACAATGTTTTGTAAAGTCTTCCCAATGAAAACCATCTTCATGTCTTGACAAGTCATTAAGCATTTATTACAACGACTTAGGGCAAAAATTATATAAAAAGTCGACGGGACAACTTCATTTTTTACCCGTGATTTGAAAAGAAAGCAGAGCAAAAGACAGATTGATTAAAGAGCAGAAAGAAAAGCATCCTCAGATAAATCTAAGCAC
The DNA here is from genome assembly GCA_018584345.1 of Thuja plicata. NCBI lineage: Eukaryota > Viridiplantae > Streptophyta > Pinopsida > Cupressales > Cupressaceae > Thuja > Thuja plicata. The sequence continues at coordinate 1,141,872 of MU228267.1, forward strand.
ATAGCCAACAGATCTTTCACCACTATTGCGAATTGAAGTAAGTATCAAATGCACTGAAAGATCTCTGTCGTTATTTTTCAAGAAAGCCCTAAATTTCCAAAATACCCTAAAACTTGAAAAATGATGGCAACCACCTCAAGAACTGCTAAAATCAAGAATGATAAGAGGAATGTGGTTAAGCTGATCAATAACAGTACATGTGTAGATCCTAAGTATAAGATCTACCCAAAAATTGCATTGAAACCCGATGAAATCGGCACATTTTTGAAAATCCCACCTAGGGTTTTGCTCATAGAAGATGTTAGGTCTTATATTCACTGCAAGATCGTAGAGATAGGTGATCTTGAAATGGATGAAGCTTTTAAGAAGCTTTGTGATGTCAAAGGGAAACTAAAGGAAGAGCACAAACACTTGGAAGTCAAAGGGTTAACAAATTCCCTACATTTCCTGAGGGAATTCAAAACAAACTGGATAAGGTTAGTCTTGAGCAGAATGCATGACAAGAAGCTATGGCTAGACCAACCCAAGAAAATAACCAAAGATGCTCTTCACACTGTCACTGGTTATCTGATAACTGACAAACCTAGGGCACACAAGCATCCATCCATGAAAGAATTTGAAAAACTCACCAATGCAGAAGGAGACAACAAAGGTCTCAAAGTGAACACAATCACTGACGAAGAACTAAAATTTGCTGCATGTGTAGTTGGGTATAAAATTTTTCAAGCTAGCAGATTGAACAACATTTCTACAATAGTAGTAAGCACAACTTATAATATAGTGACCAAAGGAATTTAGATGGATCTATGTGAGATCCTATTAAAACAACTTGATGAGAACATGAACATAATCAGGTCTACAAAGACCAACACATGTAAGTTTGGCTCACTTATAATGTGTATCTTTTTCTATTTTCAAGAATACTTTCCTTCAGTAGGAAAAGTAAAATGGGACACTACCAAACCAGTAACCCAACAGATTAGTGAACTGATTAATTCACTAGGTGACAATTTTGAGTCTGTTATGTCTGCTTACTTCCTTAAGTTCAAGGAAAAGATGATGGAAAGGACTAGGATTCCTGAACAACTAGTAGAAAAACATAAAGATGAAATATGTTTTATGGTGGACACAAATTTCACCCATATCAAACCAGTTGTACCAAGGAAAGCTTGGTTAGCACCAATGGATTATGAGATCAATATTGATCAAGCTACAAGTGAAATTGAGGCATTAATAAATGAGCCCATTGATAGCAAACAAACAAGGTTTGAAACCTATGAAGAGGCCAAATGAAAGATAAAACAAGGCCTAGAAATCAAGAAGACTGTAAATAAAAAGGATAAAATGGTTAATAATCTCAAGAATATTCTATCAATAATAGATGAGGAACAAGAACAACCAGAGACAACTGATGAACAAGGCACCATTAGTGAGGGACAAGAAGAAAAGAAATCAGATTCTAAGGAGACTGAATCTGATACACCTCCACCTTCACCTCCTACAAAGAAGTAGAGGACAAGGAGTCAAACTACTACAACCGATAAAACACCCCTTAAGAAAGGTCAAGTAAGGACCTACATAAGGAAGCAGCGAGCTAAGAGAACAAGGCAACAAACTGTGAAAACAACACCACCAAAGAAGAGGAAAAGGTTGGTTAGGAGAAAGGCTGACATAAAAGACACTAAAGATGATGAGCCTAATGTAGAAAAGAAGAACTATAGGAATCAAACAATTGATGAAGATACCAAATCCATTGCTACACATGGTACAATGAGTGATAAGAAAATTAGACAATGGGATACACTAAACCCAGAGGACCAGAATAAGATACAAGAGTCAGTTATAAAGTCAATGATCAAGAACAAATATGCACCTGTAAAATTTGTCAATCAAATACCTAAAGAGATAGGTAAAAGGGTATACGAAAAATGGTCATATGCTTTGCAAACCAAAAGAGAAGCAAGGGAGAGGGTACTAGTAACACTAATGCCTCCCGAATCCAAGGTTGAAGAAATCAAAGAAATACTCAAGAAGCACTCAAGTAAATTTGTAGCCAAAATGAGGGCATACAAAGTATTAGAGAACAAATTCATAGAGCTGGACAAAATGACTGAAACTAAATGGAGACAACTTCTGGATCTACCGGCAGAGTCAACAAGTGGTGAGAATCAATTACTTCTCACCAACACACCTCATAGAGAGGAGGATACAGATAATGCAAGTCCTCAGCACATTGCTCTGGACAATACTAAAAGTGATAATGAGCCTATAAACATAGATATAGTCATGGATGATATCATCCAGGATATCACTAACTATGACTCTAACAAAGATCTATAGAAGAAAGATGATGTCATATTTATCACACTTAAGGATCAAGGACAACATCAAGAATTGTAGACACTAGATGGTACAATAATTAATGTTGCTGATGAACAAGTGCAAGACACTTCAATCATAGAATCCAAAGAACCAGACCCTACATACCAAGTGCAAAAAGATGAATATGTCAATGCTCCAAAAGATCAAACCGACGAGCAGGACACCACTCTAGATACATCTCAAAAAACCACTCAAAGCAATATGCCTGTACTAATGAAGACAATCAATATTCTAGAGGGTAATGATGGATCTACAACAAAGGACACAAGTACACCTAAGGACAAGGGTGATGCTGAAGCAAAAAATACTACAGATAATACAAAAGCTACAACTGTAGAGAAGGCTACAACCGATGATCAGAAAGATACATCTGCTAATCAAAATAAGGAGGAAACTCAAAAGGAAAAGGGGGACACACAAATAGAGAAAGGTGAAGAAGAAAAGCAAGATGAGAAGGAGAAACAATAAAAATAAAAATCTGTAGAGATACCCAAGGTTGAAGGAGATACGTCTTCACAAAACTGACAAGTGCCACCCGAGCAGCAAACACAAGAAGCATCTTCCACAAGGCCTTCACCAACCACTTCAGAAAGAACAAATGAACTACCTATGGTAGTTCATACATTTGCATCCCCACAAATCTCAAAGAAGAAGAAAGGAAAGAATAAGAATCCAGTAACTCTGGCTGAAGTCATTGAGATTCTAGTTTGTGATCCAAGGACATTGGATCCAACTACATTGACAAAGTATGCCAAGCTCTGTGAGAGAAAAGTCATTCAAGACAAACTGAAGAGAGAAGAAAAAGAGGCCAAGGTATTAGAAGTAGAAAGAGGAATACTTCAATAGATTGTACCTGATATAGATATTGATAAAAAAGATCCAATGCTTGATCAATTGGTAATACTCACAAATGCAATAACATCTCAGAATATTGATGCTGAGAAGGTTATGGAAGAGAGACTTGAATAAAAGTATGAGTTCAAGCTAGCTGAGAAGATAAGCCAAGAAGTGGCATTGAAAAAGGTTAAGCTATCTGAATTGGTAAGTATAATTGATCTAATCATCTAAGAAGCTATTACCTTAATACATAAATTATGCACTTTAGATCAACTCACTCAGGAGTATACCGACAAGATAGCACAAATTGATGCTGATCTTAAGTCTAGTGCACAAAGTCTCACCAATACTGAAGAAGCACTGAAATTACATGATGAGAAAATCAAATAGGCTAGGAAACAGAGACATGACATACAATTTGCAGAGATGAAGTACAAAGATGAGGTAAATGAGCTCCAAGCTAAGCTCTTACCGACACTTACACTCTTGCAACATGTGACACAGGAAAATACACTAATTGCCACCTCAAAAATCTCTGTCCTAGACAACATTTATGATATGCACACAAGGCTAGAGCTACAAAATATGGCACTAGAACAATTGAAAGAAAAATGGGAGAAAATGCAAGAAGATATCAAGACAACCCATTCCAATATACTTGACACATTGTAAGTTGCACAATTTTTGGCATTATAAGTTGTACATTTTTTTCATAAGTATCAAAGAAAGGGGGAAAATGATATGTTCACTCACCTCAGTAAAAAGGAGAAAATAATATGTATAGTAAAAGAAAGGGGAAAATACAAGGAGGAAAGAATATGTATAGTATACATGTACATATACTTATACTATACCATTGCATATAGTTAGGGGGAGTCATATGATGACAAGGATACAGACATGGTGTGCATACTAAACACTTTAGTATTATGCACATATCATTTTTTTTTATACTAATGTCAAAGGGGGAGATTGAAGGCATTATATTTTACCATTAGTATACTTAAGTAAAAACATGATATGAACCATCGGTTTACTTCACACCGATAGACAGGGCACAGTACCACTCAATGATAAGGTTACCCGATAAACACTGTTAAGTGTTATCTGATGACAAAAAGGTTAAAGGAATCCCGATGAGTAACAATAGTGCAACCTGATAGAACAACAAAGAGAGGAACCTGACAGACAAAGGGAACCCGACAATCAGTTCAAACAAAGGAATGCTGAAAGAATTCAAGTTCAACCCGACGACCAAGAACTGACAGCCAGTTACATCCAAGAAAAAGTAGATCTGACTTTCCATGTCAGATAAATCATTGAAGTTGTTTTTATGGCTTCTTGATTTACTTTTAAATCCATTATTTGTGGAGGAAGTAATGTATTTATTATTGTTTTAATTAGTTTTACTGATTTAAAACATGCAAACTAAATATCAAGGTCAAGCTGTAAACCTTGGATCAAAGAGTTAACATTGTAATGCGTGATTCCAAGATAGGTCAAATACTTGTATAAATAGGTGCTCAATCTATTAAAAATAATTTTTATTCAATGAAGATAGTAGCCACGGAGAGAAACTAGAGACCAGATAAGAGAATTCATGCAGAAGGACAGAAATAGAATTAAATCAGTTTCAAGAATAGAACAAAGGCTACCGACGAACATAGAAAAGGTATTCATCAATCACTTAAGGTGATATTATTATTCTGAGAGCTTTAATAGATCTGTAATCAACAATTTTAGATTGTATGCAATCAGGTCAACATTTGTACTCATTATAACAAGTGTAGTACACTAATGAAATCCTTTCAAGAAATGTGGTCTTAACCGTCCTATTGTAAAATCTCATAACTGAGTGCACACTTAAATCAGTGTTGCTAAAGCTCTTAACAGAGTAGATCTTAATAGGTATCCACCTTAATACTCCTAACAGGGTAGATCATCAAAAGTGATCAAATTTTAAGCCTTAACCGACTCCCTTCCATTCTGCAGATAGTGAAGTTTTGTGGGTGCCATCCCCACCGTAGTTTTTACTTCCTAACAGGAGTTTTCTGCAATACCATATCTTGTGTTATGTGTTTATCATTTTCATGAATGTTTCTATGAATGTTGCAAACTATTAAATATTATGAATGAACAAATACATACATAAGAAAGAACAACAGTAATGATCAGTAATGCAGTAATGTATGATTACTAATGATGAATTAGGAAAGGTGATAAAAGTTTTAGAGGTACTGATTCACCCCTCCCTTCTCAGTACTACTTCCCATTAATTCCAACAGGTGGCTGCTAAGAGGGGTAGTGGCGAAGGTGGCTGCTGTGTTGCACAATGGCTTGGTGGTGGCCGCTAGGCAACACGATGACCTGATAGTGGCCACTAGGTGATGCAACAACCCAATAGTGGTCGCTGGGTGGCGTGGCGACCCGACAGTGGTCATTGGGTGGTGCGGCGTTAGCTGGCGGGCGACACTACCAGTTATAACTAGCCATGTTAAAAACTATGCCAAAAATTAGTTAAAAATATTTTTTTTAAAAAAATTATTGCCTCTTAAAACGTGCCCAAAATAGGGTCGTACATGAAAAAAATGCTTTAGATTTCAACTGTGTCCAAATTGGACATGATTTATATGAAAATAAAGGTTTTTGGGCCTTCTAGACGCAACTGTGAGGTCAGTTTGTGCCCAAAGTGCTCCAAAAATAGCTCCCTCAGATCCACACAGGAAACCTCTATAAACTTGAAACCCTTAGCGCTCCAAATATTCTTCAAAAACTCAAGAACGAGATGCAACATCAAAGCTCTAATACCATGTTAGAATTCATACACCAAGATCCACTGTAGGAAAAACCTATCACAAAAGATCAATCCTTATAAAGATGATCAAAATCCTAAAAGGGAAATATCTAGGTTGCATGATAATAACTAATAAAAGAATAAATTATTATATACCTAAAGTTTAGCTTAATTAAACTAGCGATAATAAGTGACTTAATAATTAAATCAAAATGATTTAATTATGAAGTGAAATATCTTATTACTCTAACACTTTACCTCACTTATTTTAACACCCCATTTTTGGGTAGGAAATCTATATATAAAGCTGTGAGATTGTAGAGACCTTTATAAATGAGTCATTAACATGTAAGAAATATGCAAAAATGAAAAGAGCAAAAGGAAAGAATCCAAGAGAGTGAGAAAAAGGAAGTATTTTACCATAAACTCAACAAATGAGAGATTGCTTCAAGATCAAACACCAAAACATCAAGATGCTCCAAGATCAACATAATGAGACAAAGATTTTGAAAGGGGAAAACTATTAAAGCCCCTTGTGAATATAATATGAATGAGGCAAAAATACTAGAGAGAGAGAGAGAGAGAGAGAGAGAGACTCTTTACAATATCTACATCATAGATCATTCTTCATTGTTGCATTGTAAGAAATAAGAGATGAACATCTCTTAAATAGAGATGAGTGATGGAGTTAGAATGTAACTCCCATGTTCTATGAATGTCACATTCACATTAAGTGTGTGCCAAGTGTGAAAATCCTCTTAAGGAGGAATATCTAATTTCCTTATTAAAGGAATTACAAAAATGTGACATGTCCTCACATATGGACTAGAGGAAAAAATACAATTTAGGGTACCTTAGTTTATCCTAATTTAAATAATACACCAAAGAAATATTATTAATTCTAACAGTTATACTATCTTTTCCTGGAGCGTTTTATAAAATTTATGCTAGAGACGATCTTACCCGTTTAATTTATAATATTACCTCAATTATACAATGAGAATAAGTAAAAGAAAAAATAGCGTCATGGTGTTATACTTTTCATGGGAAATAGAGGTAGGAGAAGAGCTAGTTAAGGTAGAGGCCAAATTTTGACCCTAGAAACTTCCTACTCTTCCTAAAGGTGTAGCCTTGAAGACTTTTATCTTGAGGTCATCATAGAGAAAAATGGTTATTTTCAGTGTTAACTTCAAGATAAGAGAACTTCAAAGTTATACCAACCAACCATCTCATAAATTACACAGGGATGATCTCCCAAAGGACCCATAATAATTTTTATATAATCCATGTACGCTACTAAATTTAGATATCAATATTCTAGTTAATGTATAATATATTCTTGCAGATGCTTTTTTGTCAGTTGTTAGTCTATATTTTCTAATTCATCAGTTGACGTTACACCTTTATCTTGTGTATTCATTCATGATCATTAATTTCTATAAATGATATTTCTAAAAATAGATTTTACGTTAACTGGCATCTAGGCATCCTTCTAACTAGAATTGACATTTGGCCATATTTCATGAATACCTTACAGCTTCTGCTACAATTTTTCTATTTATTGCTTATTCTAAGACCAAATTGTAAATTAAAATAAACTGATCTTAAGATTATAAAGACTCATCTAAAAATTTATGTAGAGCTAGTAATTACAATCACGGTATATATAGGCATAAGTAATTCTTCATGACTCCATCTGAGAGTACTTGACTATTTTTATTAATTTTTTTAAGGAAGTTCTTTTCTTCAGCTTTGAGTACATGCCTTATTTTCTGTGAGGAAGTTAGAGGTTATAAAATACTTTAGGAGCCTATTTCATTCAATTCATCTTGTGGAGTAACTTTTGTTTTGGCCACAATTTTAGGCTCAATAATATCTGAATCTAAGTTCTCCTTTGTTTCCTCTTCCCATTTTCCAACCTGATCTTCAAGAAGGAAATTCTCATACCAATTTTCCTCTAGGGGTCTCCTGACATGCATAAAGTAAAACAAGAAATCAAATTTTCTTCCTATCATAGGAGTCCATTCCAGAAAGGAGTCTAGGTCTTCTATAATCATTATAGGGTGGTAGCATCTGGTTTACCTCCGATAAAGGGGTAATCATAGAAGTGAGGTTTAGAGATGGTTAAATCCCCTTTGATATTAACTGGGGAGAAGGGAATACGTCATTAACTGGGGAGAAGGGAATACATCACATATTCAAAGGCTTGAATTAGTTAAGAATGTTTCTCATCTAAGATATTTTACCTTAATTTAATAAACTAAACATCAACATTATGAAAATAAAAATTCTTGTCATTTCAAATTCAGTGAAATTCCGTATCCTCTTTTTTTTATCAATAAGGGGCCAAAGCCGACAGATTTGTATTAAGAAACTAAAAAATAGAAAAGAAAACGGACAAAAAAGAGTTACTGGTTCAAAACCCAATCCCACCAAGAGGATTGTGAACCCACCAAGAGCACCTAGGCTCAACGAAAAATTCTTAAATCCAGAAGTTTAAAACATAAACAAAGAAGAAGATATAAACATTACAAAAACAACAAGTCCCCAACAAACTTATCTTTGGTTTCAATATGAAGGAGAAGTGGAGTCGTTCTCTGTATTAACTGCAGAGTTAGATTTTGGGCTTTCTCCCAGATTAGGAGAGCCACTTTCTTCCTCTTGGTCTTCCTTTGCAGATGCCTCTGCCAGCTCTTCTTCATCTTCCTCTTCGTCTTCATCTTTTTCTGCCTCCTATGTTTATAAAGGCTATATCAATAAGTAACTATGACCCTCCTAATAATACAAATTGAAACCCATATAAATAAGAAATCAAATCCAAGGGTTTGTATCATTACTTATTTCACCAAACTTGATTCTCCATATTATATCCTTCTTCTCTCTGCAGATATATGTGTGTGTGTGTGTGTGTATGTATATATATATATATGTATATATGTATATATATATGTATATATGTGTATATGTATGTGTATGTATATGTGTATGTATATGTATATATATTTATGTATATATATATATGTATATATATACATATATATATACACACATATATATACATATATATACACATACACACACACACATTTCCATTTATTATATATATCCATTTTCCATGATGGCAGAGAAAAGATAGACAAACATACCATTTCACCTCTATAAGTTCTAAGCCAAACCATGTCCATGTCTACTAAAATAAGTGGCTTTTTATGAATTTGCATAGTTTAAATGCATTTGTACACACACACACACACACATGTTAGAAACACTGAGAGTGGGGGGTGAATCAATGTTTGTCTATTCATTATATTTCAGAAACTTAAACATAAATCAAACATACATCCAATGAAGCTTAATATAAGAATACATAACACATGATATGATTATGGGGAAACCTTTATCAGAGAAAAACCCTGGTGGGAATTAGTGCCCACAAATATTGCACTAGTATAATGAACCTGTTAAAGTTCCTTTGCCCTGTTAGGAGCAGTCTTTACAATCCAAGTACAATGACCGTATTAGGAGTCTATTACAAAACCCTGTTAAAGGTATATGACTCACTACCTAGGCTCACTACCCAATAAGATGAAGGCTACAACCTTCTGATAGTTGATATACACTATATCAAAAGTGAACTGCTGTGATGACACTGTTGTCTGATCAGTTCTGTGTATGCATTGATGCTCTTACTCTCTTAGGGAGCTTTATCTCATACCAACTTCATCATACTACTCTTCTATATCTTTCTCATGCATATTATTTGACACTTGTAACATAACTTTACATTACATACTTATATGTTCATACCCGAATAGACGTGACTCAAAACAAGACTATAGTCGGCCCTAAAAACAAAATACACAATGCTTCTGAGAAAGTTAGATTAAGCATGTTTAAAACAATACTAAAGATATTATTAAAAACATATAATCAAAGGTGCTTGGCCATTACACAACAAAATAATTCACGCTGATCAAAACACTAGTCAGCTTTCATGCTCTGTCTTCTAGACTACTGGTGTACTGATCTGTCTGTAACTTCTCCGTACTATCATTCCATACCATGCATGTCTAAAATTAGTATGTAGACATCACATAGAACATATATCTGAATGTGAATACTCTGATTTTATGTCTCGCACGTGCGCTGATGTGTTGATCGTTGTATATCTTTGTTTGTCATGTTTTCCATACTTAGTCATTTTATCTTCTAAGTTATCTTAGACAAAAACTTAGTATGACTTTGTTGCCATGATGAAAACACAAAATAATTCATGCATCTTCAGGAATTCAACTTGCCAACAATCTCCCCCTTTGTCATTAATGGCAACAAAGGAATGTGGCCAAGTTACTCAAAATGACTTAACACAAAAAATAATTGTATATCATTGCATCTGTTAACATATTTAACACACACACACACACACACATATATATATATATATATATATATATATATATATATATATATATATATATATAGATATTTCTCCCCATATATACAAATTATCTATATACATTACTCCCCCTTTGACATTAATGCCAAAGGTGTACAAAACTGTTTACTCCATGTAAACATCTGGGTACACAATATGAAGAGATTGGATCTCTTTCTGCCAGAATACCTTCATTGCATCAATTGTCTGAAGATGCGTGCATAAGGCATATGTCAGCTTCTCCATCTTCATCAAATCCATGTAGGGAACTTGATCATATGTCACAATGGTGGCATCAATTTGTTTGATGTTTTCATTCAAAACTGCTAGAGAGGGTGCAAGTGCATTTCTCAATTGAGTTTGTCTGACTCTTGTCTTACTGATCTCCAACTTAGCCTTTTCAATCTTGTCTAACTGACCTTGATAGACATTGTTACATATGTTCATGTCCTGGGTAGATGTCTCAACTAATTTTCTGATAGTGTCCACCATGATCTTAGCCTCTTTTATCTTTTTGATATGTTTAGAGGTGAACTTCACTTTGTCCATGCAGTTTGCTATAACCTTCTTACATTTAGCTGCCAATTCTTTCAATATGGATTGCCCAATCTTTAAATATTTTAAGTATAAAGTAAAATTCTTTACCAATTCATGCAATCTCTCCTTTTTATATTCATCTTTGGCAATTTTAGTAGCAGAGTCTACTAGGTCTGTAAAGTGTGCTTTGAAGCTTGTTAAAATACTGTTGACATCTTCAATTGATTGAATCTTGGCTACTTTCTTGTCTGCAGGTACTAAATCATTTATAATGTTAACTAATTCCAAGAGAAGAGTGTTCCTCATTACATGTTTTTCTTTTGCCTTTTCCATAGCTAGCACGCTGATCTTTATTAAGTCTTCTTGTCCCCACACATCTAGACTTGCTGAGTTAGGAGTTAACCTTGACAACAATGAAGTAGATGGTAAAGTGGATGGAGTGAATATAGTGTTTTGATTACTATTCATGCATTCACTCTTTACTGGTATCTCCTTGACTGGTGTCTCATTGTCTTGAGTATCTTTCTCCTGATTCAAGTCTATTGGATCATTGGAGGGACCTTCATTTTGTTGTATAGATGTATCATCAGTGCACATCTCTTCTGTTCTTACAAATGCTTTATCAACTTTGTCCATGTCTTTGTCAGATGCTATCATGGATATCTTGATATTATCATCCACTATAGTATCTTCTAAGTATTTTGTTGTATCATAAGTTATTGTCACTGAGGGCGCTGAAACCTATGGACCTGCCATAAGTGCATTTTGAATTACTGGTTCTGTAACCTGTTTGGGAGGAGCTAGAGTTACCTTAGTTGTAGGCATCATTGATGGATACATGTGTCTATTGATAAACACTTGTGAAAATGCCTTTTTAGTTTCTTTTCCTATCTGCTCATACTTTTTGTTCATAATCTGAAGAGTTCTTATCTTAGTTATGAGATGAGGCTTTACTAGATCTAATAGAATTTCCTTCTCATCATGTGAGCATACAGGGAGAAGATTATCCAATGTTTCTTCTCTTATCCTCATGTCTTCCTTAATTGCATCTCTCTTCATGATCACCAGTATGTTCCATAACTTATCAGATATCAATGTCTTAAGTTCAAGAACTAACTTCTTAAACTTAATCATATGAGAGATGATCATAGAGTGTATCTCAGTTTTATGAATCTCTTGATACTTTTCATAGACCTTAGCAAGTGTGTCTAGTCTCCCTTCATTAACAATCTTGTTCTTCAAGAAATTTAGACTAGGTCTGAATCCTACCTCAGGAGGAGCTTGAGTGTTCCTTGCCGTGCTCCATGTGTTCCTTGAGGATGGGTGATTTGTGGGCACCTGCTTCCTTCCTCTAGACTTCTTTCTTGGTATAGAAGGTGGAGATGAGTCTAGGTCAATGGTGGTAGAGGGCGCAGAGGTGCTGTCTACTTTTTTCTTCTTCTGGATGTCATCATTCTTCTCAAGTTCTTTGGCTATCTTGGCTTCTCTAGCTTTGTCAAGATCTTCTTGAGTGACTCCATGAACTCTTAGAATGCTAGATGTAATCTTAGATGCTTTTATTTTGTTATCAACACTATATAATATAGAATCAATTGCATTAGTCTTGTCTTTGTAAGTGCCCCATCTAGGCTCATTGGGATCTTTGGATGCAGACAAAAGGACCTTTGCATATCCTTCTAATACATGTTCCTCCACTTCATACCCAAGTGGATGAATCCATTTAGTTCTAGGCTCAACTCCTCCATGCAAGTGCAGTCAGTCTCTACCATGAAGCATATGGTTCCTTATACTTTTCAACAATCTTCTCAGGTATTCTGAACCTCTTCTGCATCTTGATCCTGAATGTCTTGTTCTTGTCATGCTTGATAACTCAAATGTTGTCCATCAATAGACCATGCAATATCTCACATAGATTGAAGTGACTTTTATCCTTCACGATCCTTATAACTGCTAGAATAGTGGTTGCTGACACACTATTTAATATTCTTGCATGCTGGAACTTGTAACCAAGGATCATAGTTAGAAGCTTTATGTCATCTTCCTTGATAGGATCAACTGTCATACTGCACCTGTCACTTATGGATAGGCATGCTTTCTCAACTTGTTTCTTGACATCCTTGCCAGTAGGTAGAACTGGTCCAATGTTAGGAAGTCCAGTTAATTAATGGATTAGGTCTGTATTAATATAGATGGGGACTTCACCAATCTAGAAAATATCATCATGAATCCTGCTCAACAAGATTTTAACCCATTCTAGTTCAGAGAATTCATGCGCATTCAAATACTCGAAGATAGGGTTGTCTGTGAGGTGCGCGTATTCATCCTTGAATGAATAGTTTGGTTTCATCATCGAAGCCATGAGAGTGGCTATACTATTATCTCCAATTATTTCCTTTTTACAATAAATGTACGCGCGGATGTCTTCTACGTGAACAAAACCTAATAGAGTTTTGGAGAAAGCTCCTTCCACATCATCCAGTATGGATTTAAATGGATGGCTCTTAAATAAAAATCTCTTCCTCTCTATAATGTCAAATACAACTAGAGTCGCCATACTTAATTGATGATTGATTAAATAGGGTTTCATGAAAATCTGAAATGAAGTGACTGCTAGGGTTCCATTTCAACTTCTCAACCGTGCTTCTTAACCACCAAATCTATTATGCTTCCGTGCTTTGATGCTCAGTGCTCCTATGCTCTCCAAATTCTATGATCTTGAATGCAAATGTGAGGATGATCAAACACTTACATCTTTTTATAAAAGTTACTGTATTTAATATTTGCAACCGTACGTAGTTTTCACAGAGAATGTCAAACTTCCTTCATAGTGTATTATAGATAATTCTTGTATGCATACTACATTCAACTACGATCATAAAAATAATTTCATAGGTGCATACTCAGAGGTGAGTATACCAGCCGCATAGGGGTTCTGAGTTAGAATAGCTCCCCCTACGACCAAGAAGGTCTATTCAAATAGAAATAGAGGATGCGTCCACTGTGGATGCATCAACTATTTTTTCTCTACATTGTCCTTCTTTACTTCAACCCAAATTTTTCTTGAATCTTCTTTAGCTTGAATAAACTTGACTTCTCCTTCTTCTTCAAATAGTGATTTCTTAGGATCCTCTTGTTTTTGAGTTCTGGATCTACAGAACCTTGAGATGTGTCTAGCCTTTCCACATGTGTGACAAATGATAGGAGGTCTGATGTTCTTGTTCATCATGCTGCACTTCTTTGCTGTGTGTCCATTGTAATTACATATCTGACATGTAATGTTCTACAAATTTCTTTGAGGCTGATTTCTATGATTGTTTTGATTCATTCTTCTCTGATTTTGTTGTGACTGATTTCTTTGATTTGTTCTGCAATGTATAGCCCTGTGACCAAAATTATTATAGGAGTAACAATAACCATTGAAAGGTCTTACCTCTTTACAATCTCTTGCCAAATGACCATGTTTATTACATGCGTAACAGGTTCTGTTAACTTGCTTGATTTCTCCTTTAGGTGGATCTATTTTAATTTTTGCAACATTTTCAACTTTCTTTGCTTCTAAAGATGCTTCATGTGCTTTCTTTCTTTGTTCTAATGAATTGAATTCAACTTGTGCTACACTCTATCCAAGACCAGTAGTGTCACCTTTTTGTTTTTGTGCATTGAGCTGAGATTGAAGTGAATCAGAACTTGTGTGGAGTTTATCAATATTATCCTTTGCTTCTATTAATTCAGATTCCATCTTCTTTTTTACGTTCTCTAATTCCAAGACTTTCATGTTTGCTTGCAAAATTTCATCTTCTAATTGTTTTCTTTCTTTGACCTTTTCTTCAATGGCAATTTGACTGTTAGTTAGCTGTTCATTCAGATTTTCAATTTTATCTTTCAGAGACATGTTCTCTTCATTCAACTTTTTGACCATTTTCCCTAAATCACTTGTAGAACAATATTTCAAATCTTTTCTTAATTTATTGATAAGAATTTGTGAGCCATCAAATTTCAATCTAGTTCATTTTCTTTTTGAGATCTGTCAAGATCTTCAAGAGCTGCTTCAAGATTCTTTTTCAAATGTTTTTCTTCTGCTAAGTCCATGATCTCCTCAAGTGGTTAAAATTTCTTTCAGAGGACCAAAGCTCTGATACCAATTGTTAGAAACACTGAGAGGGGGGGTGAATTAGTGTTTGTCTATTTATTATATTTTAGAAACTTAAACATAAATCAAACATACATTCAATGAAGCTTAATATAAGAACACATAACACATGATATGATTACGGGGAAACCTTGATCAGAGGAAAACCCCGGTGGGAATTAGTATCCACAAATATTGCACTAGTATAATGAACCTATTAAAGTTCCTTTGCCCTATTAGGAGTAGTCTTTACAATCCAAGTACAATGACCCTATTAGGAGTCTATTACAAAACCCTTTTAAAGGTATATGGCTCACTGCCCAATAATATGAAGGCTACAACCTTCTAATAGTTGATATACACTATATCAAAAGTGAACTGCTGTGATGACACTGCTGTCTGATCAGTTTCGTATATGCGCTAATGCTCTTACTCTCTTAAAGAGCTTTATCTCATACCAACTTCATCATACTACTCTTCTATATCTTTCTCATGCATATTATTTGACACTTGTAACATATCTTTACATTACATACTTATATGTTAATACCCGAATAGACACGACTCAAAACAAGACTATAGTCGGCCCTAAAAACATAATACACAATGCTTCCAAGCAAGTCAGCTTAAGCATGTTTACAAAAATACTAAAGATATTATTAAAAACATATAATCAAAGGTTCTTGGCCATTACACAACAAAATAATTCATGCTGATCAAAACACTAGTCGGCTTTCATGCTCTGTCTTCTGGACTACTGGTGTACTGATCTGTCTATAACTTCTCCATACTATCATGCCATACTATGCATGTCTAGAATTAGTATGTAGACATCAGAAGAACATATATCTAAATGTGCATACTCTGATTTGATGTCTCGCATGTGTGCTGATGTGCTGATCGCTGTATATCTCTGTCTGTCCTGTTTTGCATACTTAGTCATTTTATCTTCTAAGTTATCTTAGACATAAACTTAGTATGACTTTGTTGCCATGATGAAAAAACAAAATAATTCATGCATCCTTAGGAAGTCAACTTGCCAACAATCTCCCCCTTTGTCATTAATGGCAACAAAGGAATGTGGCCAAGATACTCAAAATGACTTAACACAAAAAATAACTATATATCATTGCATCTCTTAACATATTTAACACACACACACACACACACACACACACACATATATATATATTTCCCACCATATATACACATTCTCTATATACATTACTCCCCCTTTGACATTAATGGAAAAGGTGTACAAAACTGTAAGTGTCTAGATTCTTACTCCATGTAAACATCTGGGTACACAATCTGAAGAGATTGGATCTCTTTCTGCCACCTTCATTGCATCAATTGTCTGAAGATGCATGCATAAGGAATATGTCAGCTTCTCCATCTTCATCAAATCCATGTAGGGACCTTGATCATATGTCACAATGGTGGCATCAATCTATTTGATGTTTTCATTCAAAACTGCTAGAGAGAGCGCAAGTGCATTTCTCAATTGAGTTTGTCTGACTCTTGTCTTACTAATCTCTAACTTAGCCTTTTCAATCTTGTCTAACTGACCTTGATAGATGTTGTAACATATGTTCATGTATTGGGTAGATGTCTCAACTAATTTTCTGATAGTGTCCACCATGATCTCAACCTCTTCTATCTTTTTGATATGTTCAGAGGTGAACTTCACTCTGTCCATGCAGTTTTCTATAACCTTCTTACCCTTAGCTGCCAATTCTTTCAATATGGATTGCCCAATCTTTAAATATTTTAAGTCTAAAGTAAAATTCTTTACCAATTAATGCAATCTCTCCTTTTTATATTCATCTTTGGCAATTTTAGTAGTAGAGTCTACTAGGTCTGTAAAGTGTGCTTTGAAGCTTGTTAAAATACTGTCGACATCTTCAACTGATTGAATCTTGGCTAATTTCTTGTTTGTAGGTACTAAATCATTTAGAATGTTAACTGAATCCAAGAAAAGAGCGTTCCTCATAACCTATTTTTCTTTTTCCTTTTCCATAGCTAGCACGCTGATCTTTATTAAGTCTTCTTCTCCCCACGCATATAGACTTGCTGAGTCAGGAGTTAACCTTGATAATAATGAAGTAGATGGTAAAGTGGATGGAGTGAATATAGTGTTTTCACTAGTATCCATGCATTCACTCTTTACTGGTATCTCCTTGACTGGTGTCTCATTGTCTTGAGTATCTTTCTCCTGATTCAAGTCTATTGGATCATCGGAGGGACCTTCATTTTTTTGTATAGATGTATCATCAGTGCACATCTCTTCTGTTCTTACAAATGATTTATCAACTTTGTTCATGTCTTTGTCATATGTTGTCATGGATATCTTGATATTATCAACCACTATAGTATCTTCTGAGTCTTTTGTTGTATCAAAAGTTATTGTCACTGAGGGTGCTGAAACCTATGGACCTGCCACAGGTGCATTTTGAATTACTGGTCTTGTAACCTGTTTGGGAGGAGCTAGAGTTACCTTAGTTGTAGGCGCCCTTGATGGATACATGTGTCTATCCATAAACACTTGTGAAAATGCCTTTTTAGTTTCTTTTCCTATCTGCTCATACTCTTTGTTCATAATCTGAAGAGTTCTTGTCTTAGTTCTGAGATGAGGCTTTACCAGATCTAATAGAATTGCCTTCTCATCATGTGAGCATACAAGGAGAATAAAATCCAATGTTTCTTCTCTTATCCTCATGTCTTCCTCAATTGCATGTCTCTTCATTATCTCCAGTATGTTCCATAACTTATCAGGTATCAATGTCTTATGTTCAAGAACTAACTTATTAAACTTAATCATATGAGAGATGATCATAGAGTGTATCTCAGTTTTATGAATCTCTTGATACTTTTCATATACCTTAGCAAGTGTGTCTAGTCTCCCTTCATTAACAATCCTATTCTTCAAGACATTTAGACTAGGTCTGAATCCTACCTCAGGAGGAGCTTGAGTGTTCCTTGTTGTGCTCCGTGTGTTCCTTGAGGATGGGTGATTTCTGGGCTCTTTCTTCCTTCCTCTAGACTTCTTGCTTGGTATAGAAGGTGGATATGAGTCTAGGTCAATGGTGGTAGAGGGTGCAGAGGTGCTCTCTACTTTCTTCTTCTTCTGGATATCATCAGTATTCTCAAGTTCTTTGGCTATCTTGGCTTCTCTAGCTTTGTCAAGATCTTCTTGAGTGACTCCATGAACTCTTAGAATGCTAGATGTAATCTTAGATGCTTTTATTTTGTTATCAACACTATATAATAGAGAATCAACTGCATTAGTCTTCTCTCTGTAAGTGCCCCATCTGGGCTCACTGGGATCTTTGGGCGCAGACAAAAGGACCTTTGCATATCCTTCTAATACATTTTTCTCCACTTCATACCAAGTGGATGAATCCATTTAGTTCTAGGCTCATTTGCCTCCATGCAAGTGCAGTCAGTCTCTACCATGAAGCATATGGTTTCCTTATACTTTTCAACAATCTTCTTAGGTATCCTGAACCTCTTTTGCATCTTGATCTTGAATGTCTTGTTCTTGTCATGCTTGATAACTTGAATGTTGTCCATCAATTGACCACGCAATATCTAACATAGATTGAACTGAGTGTTATCCTTCACCATCCTTATACCTGCTAGAACAGTGGCTACTGACACACTGTTTAATCTTCTTGCATACTAGAACTTATAACCAAGGATCATAGTTAGA
Organism: Thuja plicata; assembly: GCA_018584345.1. Taxonomy (NCBI): domain Eukaryota; kingdom Viridiplantae; phylum Streptophyta; class Pinopsida; order Cupressales; family Cupressaceae; genus Thuja; species Thuja plicata. The sequence continues at coordinate 1,160,698 of MU228267.1, forward strand.
AGATTTATGTCATCTTCCTTGATAGGATTGACTTTCATACCATGCCTGTCACTTCTAGATAGGCATGCTAGCTCAACCTATTTCTTGACATCCTTTCCAATAGGTAGAACTAGTCCAGTCTTAGGAAGTCCAATTAATTCATGGATTAGGTCTATAGTAATATGGACAGGGACTTCACCAATCCAGAAAAGATCATCATGAATCCTGCTCAACAAGATTTTAACCCATTCTAGTTCATAGAATTCATGCGCATTTGAATACTCTAAGATAGGGTTGTCTGTGAGGTGCGCATATTCATCCTTGAATGAATAGTCTAGTTTCATCATCATAGCCATAAGAGTGGCTATACTATTATCTCCAATTGTTTCCTTTTTACAATAAATGTACACATGGATGTCTTCTACATGAACAACACCTAATAGAGTTTTGGAGAAAGCTCCTTCCACATCATCCAGTATGGATTTAAATGGATGCCTCTTAAATAAAAATCTCTTCCTCTCTACAATGTCAAATACAACTAGAGTCACCATACTTACTTGATGATTGATTAAATAGGGTTTCATGAAAATCTGAAATGAAGCGACTACTAGGGTTCCATTTCAACTTCTCAACCATGCTTCTTAACCACCAAATCTGTTATGCTTCCGTGATTTGATGCTCAGTGCTCCTGTGCTCTCCAAATTCTGTGATCTCGAATGCAAATGTGAGGAGATCGAACACTTACATCTTTTTATAAAAGTTACTGCATTTAATGTTTTCAACCATACACAGTTTTCATAGAGAATGTCAAACTTCCTTCATAGTGTATAATAGATAATGCGTGTATGCATACTACATTCAACTATGATCATAAACATAATTTCATAGGCACATACTCAGAGGTGAGTATACCAGCCACGTAGGGGTTTTGAGCTAGAATAGCTCCCCCTAAGACCAAGAAGGTCTATTCAACCAGATATAGAGGATGCGTCCACTGTGGATGCATCAACTACTTTTTTCTCTACATTTTTCTTCTTTACTTCAACCACAATTTTGCTTGAATCTTCTTTAGCTTGAATAAACTTGACTTCTCCTTCTTCTTCAAATAGTGATTTCTTAGGATCCTCTTGTTTTTGAGTTCTGAATCTACAAAACCTTGAGATGCGTCAAGCCTTTCCACATGTGTGACAAATGATAGGAAGTCTGATGTTCTTGTTCATCATGCTGTACTTCTTTGCTATGTGTCCATTGTAATTACATATCTGACATGTAATGTGCTACAAATTTCTTTGAGGCTGATTTCTATGATTGTTTTGATTCATTCTTCTCTGATTTTGTTGTGACTGATTTCTTTGATTTGTTCTGCAATGTATAGCCCTGTGACCAAAATTATTATACAAGTAACAATAACCATTGAAAGGTCTTACCTCTTTACAATCTCTTGCCAAATGACCATGTTTATTACATGCATAACAGGTTATGTTAACTTTCTTGATTTCTCCTTTAGGTGGATCTATTTTAATTTCTGCAACATTTTCAACTTTCTTTGCTTCTGAAGATGCTTCATGTGATTTCTTTCTTTCTTCTAATGAATTGAATTCAACTTGTGCTACACTATATCCAAGACCAATAGTGTCACCTTTTTGTTTTTGTGCATTGAGCTGAGATTGAAGTGAATCAGAACTTGTGTGGATTTTATCAATCTTATCCTTTGCTTCTGTTAATTTAGATTCCATCTTCTTTTTTACGTTCTCTAATTCCAAGACTTTCATGCTTGCTTGCAAAAGTTCATCTTCTAATTGTTTGCTTTCTTTGATCTTTTCTTCAATGGCAATTTGACTGTCAGTTAGCTGTTCATCCAGATTTTCAATTTTATCTTTTAGAGACATGTTCTCTTCATTCAGCTTTTTGACCATTTTCCCTAAATCACTTGTAGAACAATCTTTCAAATCTTTTCTTAATTTCTTGATAAGCATTTGTGAGCCATCAACTTTTAGTCTAGTTCTTCATTTTCTTTTTTAGATCTGTCAAGATCTTCAAGAGCTGCTTCAAGATTATTTTTCAAATGTTTTTCTTCTACTGAGTCCATGATCTCCTCAAGTGGTTAAACTTTCTTTCAGAGGACCAGAGCTCTGATACCAATTGTTAGAAACACTAAGAGGGGGGGGTGGTGAATCAGTGTTTATCTATTTATTATATTTCAGCAACTTAAACATAAATCAAACATACATTCAATGAAGCTTAATATAAGAACACATAACACATGATATGATTACGGGGAAACCTTGATCAGAGGAAAACCCTGGTGGGAATTAGTACACACAAATATTGCACTAGTATAATGAACCTGTTAAAGTTCCTTTTCCCTGTTAGTAGTATTTACAATGCAAGTATAATGACCCTGTTAGGAGTCTATTACAAAAACCTGTTAAAGGTATATGGCTCACTGCCCAATACGATGAAGGCTACAACCTTTTGATAGTTGATATACACTATATCAAAAGTGAACTGCTATGATGACACTATTGTCTGATCAGTTCTGTGTATGCACATATGCTCCTACTCTCTTAAAGAGCTTTATCTCATACTGACTTCATCATACTGCTCTTCTATATCTTTCTCATGCATATTATTTGACAGTTGTAACATAACTTTACATTACATACTTATATGTTCATACCCAAATAGACGCGACTCAAAACAAGACTATAGTTGGCCCTAAGAATATAATACACAACGCGTCTGAGAAAGTCAGCTTAAGCGTGTTTACAACAATACTAAAGATATTATTACAAACATATAATCAAAGGAGCTTGGCCGTTACACAACAAAATAATTCATGATGATCAAAAAACTAGTCGGCTTTCATGCTCTGTCTTATGGACTGCTGGTGTACTGATCTGTCTGTAACTTCTTCGTACTATCATGCCGTACCATGCGTGTCTGGAATTAGTATGTAGACATCACATAGAACATATATCTAAACGCACATACTCTGATTTGATGTCTTGCACATGCACTGATGTGCTGATCATTGTATATATCTGTCTGTCATGTTTTCCATACTTAGTCATTTTATCTTCTAAGTTATATTAGACAGAAACTTAGTATGACTTTGTTTCCATGATGACAACACAAAATAAGTCATGCATCCTCAAGAAGTCAACTTTCCAACAATATATATATATATATATATATATATATATATATATATATATATATATATATAGGTGCATACATTTTTATGAGAGAATATATATTTATATATGTGTGTGTGTTGTGTGAGTGTATACTATAAAGAAATATATGTTTATATGAAGGAATTTCCATCACACCTTGATTAGGAACCATCATATATTTAGCATAAGTGTTTCAAGGCAATTTTAAACCAACTCTACTATTTAAACAAAGAGAAGTAAATAATACTATCCCAAATACAACCAAAGTAACGTAATGAAAAACCATGTTTACTAGAAGAGTTTTTAGGGTATCTTCATAAAAAGTAGCTATTCATAAGTTCAAAGTATTTTTATAAAGCAATAAAAACAAAAATTCCTAAGAGGATTTCTAAGATACTCTTTTTACGATTAAAGTCGTATGTTTTCACGCAGAGATTCAATATCTTCTCCAAGGGTTATGTCATCCTCTACTCCATCATTAGTCATGTAGTCCTCCAACCAATTTTCCTTTACAGGTGCTTGAATCTAAAATAAATGCATGAGGGAATCCAAGTTCCTCACTATGACTTGTCGTTGAGCCCAGAATCCTTCCATGTCTTCTGAGAAGAGAATATGGTAAGGGGGAACTGGTTTATTTCTGATGATTAGAATGCCATATTTCTTAGCACGAGGGATAGTGACTATGTACCTTATGTTAACTATGACCTTATCTAAGTCCTCTAAAATTTCTTCTATGAAGACCTCCCTACAAAGATTGGCTACCTCTTCACGGTTGTTATCAATGTGTATTTCAATGGCAATGATCATTGCCGGTATGTCTTGGTTATCTATAAACCTATCTTTATAGTTCACAAACTGATCTCCCAAGCTTCTATAAATTTCTCTCCAGATTATGTTGTTCTTGACATCAACAGTCTTTCTAAGTTCTTCTATCCGTACCCCTTTATTAAAGGCCATTAAATAGTTTTGTCACTTGAGCTTTATTGGAGTATCCATAATCAACAGCCAGTAAAGTAGAGAAGGAGAGCTCGAGAGTTACCAAATTTGGAGCTCAATTAAGAGTTAGAATGAAGATTTATAATGGGGAATTGAAAAGATACTGCTGACAGTTTGAATGAATCAAAAGACATACTTTTAAATTCCCTTGAAATATCATGATTGTTACTGTCATTTCCAGCCCTTGGATGAATTATTTTGTTCACTATTTAGCGAGTGCAATCTTTTCAATTTATATTGTGTTTAAAAACCAAGATTTGTACATACCCTTTGCTCATTCCCAACACTTGATGATAGGTGTTAAGGAATGATGAAGGATTTAGTAATATGTGATACAGACATCATTTATCTTTACCACTAAGCTAAATGATGATGGAATAGACTCGAGTTAAGATAGTGATTATATTTAATGACGCAATAATTATGGGGTGGTTTGCCTAGTTCAAGGTAATCCTTAATTAAACAACGATCTTAAAAAAATCTAAAAATCTCATGTGTGGATATATGTTTGTATCTATTAATTCCATATGTGCCTTAATACATTTTTAATAGTTTTAATTTAAACTATGTATCTATGTGTATATTTAAACATAAGAGTTGTGAGTATATATGTATATATGATGAGATTATTTTTCCATTAGTACACTTAGTGAAAAAAACTGATAGAGATCATCGGTACAAGCATAACCAACAAACTACAAGCATAACCGGCAGACAACAGGCATACCCGATGAACAGTTCAAGAAAGGAACACCGACGACAAAGAAAACTGACAGTCAATTAGAGAACCCGCAAATAGTAGATTTGAGTTTTACACATCAGATAAAGCATTGTAATTCTATTTATAGAGTTTTAATTTGTTTTAAATCATTACTTGAGGGTCAAGCATGCTTTATGTAAATGTTTAAAGCATCCTAATGGATCTAAAACATATCTAACAAAAGATCAAGGTCAAGTTGTAAACCTTGGATCTAGAGTTAACTTGCGAAAGTGTGAATCAAGAATTGAGATAAAATATAGTATAAATAGATGTTTAATCAAATGTGAATAAATAATTCATTATTGTTGATAGCCACGAAGAGAATCTAAGGAGCAGAAGGCAGAATTCAAGCAAAGTTCAAAAACAGATCACACCAGTTAGCAAGAACACACAGAGGCTACCAACAAGCATAAAAAGGTATTATTCAATCATGGAAAGATGATTACTCATACATAGGAAGCTTTATTGGATCTCTTATCAGCAATTGGAGATTGCATACATTATCAAATAAAATACTTATGTAGTTGCATTCTAACAAGTGCATCACATCTAAAATCTTTTTGTAGAAGGTGGACTTAACCATTCTTTAAAAATCTCTTAACAAAGTGCACACTTAATAGTGTTGCTAAAGCTTCACACAGAGTAGATCTTAAGAGGTCTCCACTGTAATACTCCTAATAGGGTAGGTCATCAGAAGTGACCAATTGTAAGCCTTGACCGACCCCTTCTTATCTGCAAATAGTGAAGTCTCGTGGGTAACAATCCCCACCACATTTTTTACTTCCTACCAAGAGTTTTTTGCGATATCATATCTTGTGTCATGTGTTATCTATTTTCATGAATGTTTTTGTATGATTGCATATACATAAAGAAAGATGAACAGTTAGATAAGATAATTTACAAACTGATGACTGAGGGTTAATGGGCTAAACAGGAAAAAATTTTAGAGGTACTGATTCACCCCTCCCCTCTCTGTACATCATTAAAATATAATTCCAATAATTGGTATAAGAGCTAAGTCTCTTTCTTTAAAATCTTAAAGACTTAAGAGAAAAGATCAGAGTAATGGAAAAGTAAAGACTAGATATGACTATTGAGAATGATCAGCTACAGATGCAGATAAACTATGAGCAGTATAAAGAGGCAAGAATCAAGTTAAGAAAAATTCTTGATGAAAGAAAGATTATGACAACCAGGCTAAATGAAAAGGACTAAAAAGAATTAGAAATACAAGATTACTTTGATATAGCAAAATCATCAACAAGCAAAGCTCCAGACACATCAACAGAAGAAATCACAAGTCTACAAGAGGTCAATCTACATCTGACAGAGAAAATCAAGATGCTGCAAATCGGTCAAGAAACTCAAATGGTGAAAATGATTGATGTCATGAATGATGCAAGAAAAGCTGAAAATGAAAGAACACTAGCCATTGATGATAGGAGTAAAATAACAGAGAAGCTGTAAGAGAAAGAAATAGAGATTCAAAGACTTACTGAGCATAACCATGAGGTTACCAACCAGATTATTCTTATGAGTCAAGAAGAAAATAGACTAAATATAGAACTCATTGAAAGAATACAGATTATCGGTGAGCTAAGAGAAGAGAATGAAAAATTGAAGCATGAAATCAAAATCCAGAATCAACACAACAAACTGATCAAAAATGCTGAAGGAAGCAACAAAAGGATGGATGATTTTCTTGATGGACAGAGAAGAGTCAAAAACAACATAGGATTAGGGTACAATGAGAATGGTGAATCTTCTAATCAACCAGAGAAAAGGAATGCTTTCACAAACCCAAGATCCAAGAAACTGTCATGCAATCACTGTGGAAAACCCGACCACACCTCAAATATCTACAGTAGCAAAATGAAATGTATTTCTCAAGCACAATCTACTTTCATTGGTAATTTTTATAAATGCCAAAAGAAAGGAAACAAGGCATATGAATGCAAATCCAAAATGACAAATCCAAAGAGGAAAACCTACATGGACAAGTACTGTCCTAGCTGCAAGATGAATGGGAATATACATGAAGAGTGCTGGAAAAAGAAAAACAAGGCCTAGACACCAAAAGAAACTAATAATAGCCACAAACAAACAAGAGTAGGTAACTCATATGTTTGGGACTATAACACATGGGTAAACTACACAACATGTGGAAGGTACGGTCATATTGCTGCCAACTGTATGAGAAAGTGGACAAGAAGGTCAAGAGATTGGACCAATCTAGGTATGGCATGTTTGCATTGTCATAAGGTTGGACATGTGATAAAAGATTGCAAAAACTGACTGAAAGATACAAGTACTCATCCCAATGGAAATACCATTGATGACATCAAGAGAATGAGAAACAAGATGTGGGTAAAATCCACGAACACTGAAGGTGTTGGAAAAAGCAATGCAAATGGTGACACCCCATCCAATGGATCTGGTGACATCACTACATCCAACTAGATTGCACAAGTAAGTATGGAACTACATTATGACAAGTTATATTATGCATCAGTTCCATTACACATAGTTCATATTGTAATATTAGCATGAATAAAGATGCAATATATTGTTATTTTCTAAACTATTGAAAAGTTATCACTACTTACCAGAATGTATCGGTCACTACACAAGCTAAGTGTAAACCGACAGACATCAGTGAACCTTGAGGCAATGAAACTTGTCTTCCCCACTTTACCGACCACCATCGGTGAAATCACCAAAGCTGCTAGCAACCCAGATGCCTTGCACAAAGACCGAAGATGTTATGAATGTCTCTACCGATAAACTCAGTCTTTGTATACCAACAAGTTGGTAAGCATTAATGACAACTTAGGGCACAAAAAGGTTATAAAAGCCCGATGGGTAAACTCATTTTTGCACCCGCAATTTTTGAGAAGAGCAAAGCAGAGCAGAGCTATTTCAAGAAATTTGGAGTGTGAACCAGCAGGAATCAATTTGACACAAGGCATTCACATTCACAGAATGTCACAGGGAATCTGTAAGTAATCGCATTCACCGACCACACTGTTTTTATTTGTGAAATGCCCTAAAATTCTTCAAAATGATGGCATTGACTTCTAGAGTTGAGAAGATTAAAGAAGACAAGAAGAAATTGTTCAAACTTGTTAGTAGAGGCTCTTGTGCTGAACCCAAATACAAACTACACCCTGAAATAGCTTCACAACCTAACGATTCTAGAGCATTCTCCAGAATCCCACCTAGGGTTTTACTGGTAGAAGATGTAAGGTCCTATATTCACTGTAAGATCTTGGAAATAGGATATCTAGACCTAGATAATGCCTACAGGGCACTATGTGATGAAGCTGGAAAGCTTAAAGAAGAGCATATACATTTGGAAGTAAAGGGACTCATGAATGCATTGCATTTTCCCAAAGTCTTCAAAATAGAGTGGATAAAGATTGTTCTTAGCAGAATGCACAACAAGTATCTATGGCTTAATAAGCCAAAGCCAATAAAAAAGCATGTTATTCACATGGTTACTAGTTATCCTACGACTGACAAACCCCAAGCTCACAAGCACCCATCCTTGGTGAAAGTTGTAAAATTGACTGGTGCTAAATCAGACAAAAGAGAACTTAAGGTCAACACTATTACCGATGTAGAGCTAAAGTTTGGAGCATGTGTTGTTGGATACAAAATATTTCAAGCAAGGAGAATGAATAACATATCAAGTACTTCTATGAGCACAACATACAAGATCATCAAACAGGGAAAGAAGATGGATCTTGCAGAGATCCTATTACATCAACTGGAGGAGAAAATGTGCACTATAAGATCATCAAGAACAAACACTTGTAAGTTTGGTTCCCTCATAATGTGCATATGATTTTACTGTGAAGAATACTTTCCTTCAATAGGAAAAGTTGTATGGGACACAAGCAGACCTATAACCTTTCAGATAGGTGAATTCATAGAATCACTAGGAACATATTTTGATAATGTGATGCATGAGTATTTCCAAACCATTAAGGAAATGTTGCAATCAAGAACAAGGATTCCTGAAAATCTAATAGAGGAACACAAAGAAAATATATGTTTCATGGTAGATACTAACTTCATGTACATCCAAGCTATAGTACCTAGGAAGTCATGGCTTACACGGTTAGAATATGAAATCAAAGTAGGACTAGCCAATGAGTGCATTGAGGAACTACTGAATGAACCAGTGGACAACAAACAACTAAGATTTGGTACCTATGAAGGGGCCAAACAAAAGATTAAAACAAATCTTGTTGTCAAGAAAGCTGTAAAACAGTCAAGCAGAATGGTGAAGAAATTGAAAGAAAAATTGAATATATCTTCTAAAGATGAAGACGAAAGGGAAGGTGAAGAGGAACAAGAGGGTAAGGAAGAACTCACCGAGGACCAGCTACCCATCGGTGATACAGTAGAGGAAAATGAATCAGAGGAAGAACAGTCTAATTCACCACTTCCTTGTCAACCTAAGAAGTCAAGAATGAGAAGTCAGACAACAAAGGATGCAACTCCTTCTCCCATGGTAAAAGGAAAGGTGTATAAAAGGAAACCTGACACATCAAAGGGAAAACAAACAGTTGGGAAAATTACCAAAAGGAGGAAATTTGTTCAGACAAATGAGGATATAGAAGACTCAGCTATGGATGCAACTGATGTAGAAATCCAAAAGGAAAAGGAACCTTTGGTTCCAACAGCAATTGAGAAAATATGCAAGAGCATCTCAGAATCCCAATCTATTTCTTATCCTAACATAAGGAAATTGTTAAAATTTAGTACAGAGGATCAAAATAAGATTGAGGAAGCAATAATTGTTAAAATGTGCAAACATCACTATGTTCCACTAGAATTCTCAGAATATGATGTTCCCAAAGAACTGTCAAAGAGATTATTAGCTAGATGGACATTTGCACTACATCAAGAAAAGGAGATAAGAGAAAGTGTACTTGTTACTCTTATGCCTCCTAATTCAACAAAGGAATAAATTGATGAGATGATGAAGTGTGAAAAAGAGTTCTCACCAAAAATGAGAGCATATGAATTTCTCAAGGGAAAGCTAATTGATCTTGATCAGAATAGCATTAAGACGTGGTGCAAGATACTCAAAAATCCCACTAAGGAAGCTAGCCGAGAGAAAGAACCAATCACCATCAATGATATACAAGATGACTCATCTGTTGAAATGGATAAATAAGAGAGTGATCTAGAAGGCCAAAAAGATACTGATATTGTAGATGAAGAAAGGATAGACACTACTCTTGACCACACTCAAAGTAAAGAGAGTCAAAATCCACCAAGTCCAATTCACATTGACTTGAGTAAAGATGAAGAAGTTACCAAGGATGACTTGACAATAAAAGGTTACTTAGTTGATGATATAAATGATGAATCATGGTGTTGGTTGTATTTCCTATTTTTGCTGGTTCTCCTAGTTCCTTGTCCTGCTCTCTGTGTTCTGAGGTGTTCAATTTAGTTATCTCTCGTTCATCATGGCCTTACCCATGTCAAGTTTCAGGTTTCATGTCTAAACCTTGCTAAATTTGCAAAAACCCTGAAAACCCTAAGTCTTTCAAGTGTTAAACGAT